>CAIGRL010130777.1:0-10067 GCA_903798325.1 Fraxinus xanthoxyloides | reverse complement strand
GTGTAATTTTCACACGATTTCGATTTATTCTACACTTTACTGCTGATTTTTACGTGTTTGTAGTAGTTCCCTTAGTAATCTTACTGCTTCAATGTTTTTGCTGCTGTTATTGGTGATTAATTCTTAGATATATTATATTCTTTATCTACATAGTATTTTATACGGTCGTTGATGACTGCCCCTAATTTAGCTTCATGTATCAGTACTTCCCAATTAAATCAGCAAGTTGAGTAGCAACGAGCAGGGGTTTTGGGAGTTCCTTGAATTAATATTGTAGAGCAGGCTACAGATTTTTAAGTACATGCACGACTAGTTTCTACCAGTGTAAGTACTGTTAATTTCCCCCTTCTTGGGTACTGTTTTAGAAATTTTTTGCCAGATGCTGATCATATTTTAACTAGTGGATTTTTTCTGCTGGGACTTGTGTATTAATAAGCATCGGACTGTAAAAGTCAATGGACTAAAAAGAAATAAATTTGGGTTTCTGAGAATCAAAAGCCCAAATTCAATACATGGAATATTAGTGGTCATTACACTTCACCCAGATGGTTTGCATTTTACGGTGTCCACTCCCTGGATCATGTACTTGCCAGTTTTACAAAAACCATGTCGATGACTACCTTCCAGAGGAAGTATTTTGCTTTAAAGTATCTTGCAATGATTAGATTAGTTTCTGAAGGCCACCTGTTCTGAAAATTGGGGGTAAAGCTATAACTGTGACTGAGTTTCTAAGAACTTTTCTCTCATCATCATGTTTTTTTAGTTGTCATTTCAGTCATCTTTTCAAATAGTTAAACCATTTCGGTTCTGTATTGAGTTCTTTTGGAGGAGTGATTTGAAGTTTGTTGTTTTGTTGATTGTATGGTTAGATGTTGTGGCAGATTAGATGGATTGAGTGTAAATGGAGTTCTGATGAAAAGTCACCCATCCTATAACTAAACAGACATTAATAGATATGATCTAAATGGTTTGGACCTATCGCACCAAGCTAGAATCATACCATTAGACAGCAAGTTCCACAAGTTACCCCTCGCCTTTTTTGTATATAAACTATTCTAGCCCAGCCTTTTGACTGTTACGATTCTAGAACCACCTTTCACAAAATTGTTTGACCTATATCCTATAGGCAATCAAAAGCACGTTTTTTATAACAGAGGCCGCTATTAACCAAGAATGCTCTAGTTTTCGTTTATGGAGTGATACCTGCATATGAGTTGAGAATTTCCGTTTTTAAATCGAAATTTCAGTTGTTATATTTGCTTTGATTTTTGGAAAAACAATGCGCTATGCACGTAATTGACTTTGGTGTAATGCTCAATGGGGTTTAATTTTCTGATGGATCTATAACATCACATTTAATGCAGTTTATGCACAATTTACTTGATTACAATAGAATATTTAATTTTATCTATATGATTTTTATTTCCATTGTTGTTGTTACTGGTGTTGCTGGTAATTTTTATTTTTTATTTTTATTTTATCTATATGATTTTTATTACCATTGTGGTTGTTACTGGTGTTGCTGGTAATTTTTTTTTTTTTTTCCTGAGATGTATTCTTTAATATTTTCTACATGGCTTTAGTCACATTATGTTGTCCTGTATGAGTTTCATCCACATTCTTGAAGACCTGTTTTACCTCGATTTCATTAGTTCGTTCATCTTTTCCCCCAGATATAATTGAAAGAAACAAAAATAAATTTGTAGATTTCATGACCTCCTCAATTTGACCGGGACATTCCGAGTATTGAACTCGGGACCTACCACACCCAAAGCAAGAATCAATGCTTTATTTGTGCGAATTGTCATTGTTAAAATTATTTGAGTGACTTTGGATAACGTGTACTCTAAGATCCATGATGATGTAATTGAAACAGACAACAGGAGTCATTTTTATTATGGAAGATACAGGTAGTTCCTGGTTGGCATGCATTGTTTTGTGCTTATACTTGTAAATTTCCTATTATTCTATGGAGCTGAGCGAATTGTGCAGGTCAGTGTTACTGCCATTGATTAATCGTGATTTAATTTCTGGCTTAGTTATTTGGTGCAAAAACTTTTCCAGTGAGCAGCCAGTATCTCTGTTATTTTGTTGTTATTTATTACCAAATTATACAGGTTAAATACTCTGCATCCTGAGTCCTCGAAGTAATAGACTTCCATTTTCTATATTCTTAATCCATATATGGTTTCTTATCAGAAGGAAATTGTATTTGAGTACCGAAAATACCCTTGTGCGGAGGTCCTCATATCTGATGACTCCAGAACTGACCAGAAACAGAATTAAATAGAACTTTGGAAATGAGTTGGGCAGCTGAGTAACTGTTTTCTGATTCAGTTGCATTATTGAGGCAGACAACTGAATCAGAAATATTTACACCTTTCAGTGGGCAGTGACTATTTCCTCATAATGTTACATTATTGATGTAATTGTACAACTATGACTATTAATAGTTAATAAGGTTACATTATTAAATCTAGCTTCAACACTTGTGATACCAGTGCTGTATACCCTTTTTTTTTTTACAGTATTGATTCTTTTATTTACGAACAGATCTGTCCAGGTTGACAATGAAATAAAAAAGTGATAGTAAAGTTACATTATTAAATCTAGCTTCAACACTTGTGATATCAGTGCTGGAAACCTTTTTTTTTTAACAGTCTTGATTTTTTTATTTACAAGCAGATCTGTCCAGGTTGACAAGGAAATAAAAAAGTGATACGCTGCTGACTAAAATAATTTGTAAAAATGGGGCATTCCGAGAATCGAACTCGGGACCTCTCGCACCCAAAGCGAGAATCATACCACTAGACCAAATGCCCTGTTGTAGTTGATTACTTTGTTCCTTGGAGCTAGTTATTTGCTTCTTGCTTTTTCTAAAACTGTTCTATTCAGCCGTTGACTTTTATGCTTTTAGAAGCACATTTACGAAACTCTTTGATCTATTCCCCATAGGTAATCAAAGGCAGCTTTGATTTCGGAAGCTACAATTAGCAGTCAGTTCTCTAGTTTGGAACGATCAAAAGATCCAACAAGCATATGAGTTGTGACTTCTGAAGTTTCTCTTTTAAATTGTAATTTGAGTGTTGAAAAAATAACTAGTTGTTCAGGGTAATAGACTTTAGGATAATGCTCAATGTGGTGTAATATTGTGTAGGATTATTTGTAGGTTACTGCTTTCCTTGTCATGTATTCATCCATACTCCTTAATATTTATGCTATGGCCTCAATCGCAATCTGTTGACCTACCCCTTATATGATCCAAATTTCTTGGAGAAGACCTCTTTTACCATTTTGGCATGATAACTGAGTTGACTTCGTTTTTGATATTTATCCTTGTTTCGCTAAATATAGTTGAAAGAAAAAAAAAATTGTAGGATTCATGACCACCTTAATTTGAATGGGGCATTCCGAGAATCGAACTCGGGACCTCTCGCACCCAAAGCGAGAATCATACNATCCATACTCCTTAATATTTATGCTATGGCCTCAATCGCAATCTGTTGACCTACCCCTTATATGATCCAAATTTCTTGGAGAAGACCTCTTTTACCATTTTGGCATGATAACTGAGTTGACTTCGTTTTTGATATTTATCCTTGTTTCGCTAAATATAGTTGAAAGAAAAAAAAAATTGTAGGATTCATGACCACCTTAATTTGAATGGGGCATTCCGAGAATCGAACTCGGGACCTCTCGCACCCAAAGCGAGAATCATACAACTAGACCAAATGCCCTGTTGTAGTTGATTATTTCTTCCTTAGATCTTGTAAGTTTTTTTTTTTTTTGCTTTTTCTGTATTTAAACCGTTCTATTACCCTTTTGACCTAAGTTGCACAACATGAATACTCTGACACATGATTTTTCAAAAAAGTAGGACACGCCGACCTAAATTCTTTAAAATTTATAATTTATATGGTATAACTTTATCGTTATAATTTTTGATATAGGTCACATTACATGGCATGTCAGACACTTTCCCAAGAGGTGTCTCTAAAGTATCCTTCGTCGATAATCTAAAAAATGGGACAAGACGGGGCTTGTTTGATGCATGTTCTTTAGTGTGAGGATTGTCAGGGTGTGACACTATATGACTCATACTGGACACAACATGCTTTCCTAGTAAGAGTATCCGTGCATCATAGCTTTTGGCTATTATGCTTCTAAATTCATATTTCTCAAAACTCTTTGATCTATTCCCCATAGGCAATCAAAGGGAGATTTGATCTTAGAAGCTGCAATTAACATAAAGTTCTCTAATTTTGGATGAGAAAAAGTGGCCATGTGCATGAGTAGTGAATTTCCATTTTTTTTTTCAATTGCAATTTGAGTCATGAAAAAATAACGAGCTATGCAAGGTAATAGACTTTGTTATAATGCTCAATGCCCTATAACTTTGTGTAGGATTGAATGTGGGGTTGCTGCAGCTACTAATGCTTTTCTTGTCATGTATGCATACTTGTTAATATTTATGGTATGGCCAATATGACCTAGCCCTTGTTTGATCCATCTCAGTGTCTTGGAGAAGACCTTTTGTTCCACTTTGGTGCAAGGACCGAGTTAACTTCCTTTATGATATTGATAGGCTCCTAACCGAATTACAGATTTGAGGAATGAAATTGTGATTTGTTGGTACTGTAACAGACTGAGTAACGTGGAATTGTAAATGATACTATAATTGGTAAACTGTAAAGGAAATTACAAATATGAAATGTTAAAGGGATACTCTTACCAGGCATTGACTATTGAGAGGCCTGAGATCTCTCCCAATTTTCTCACTCTCTCTGTGTGGATGAATGAACAATAAAACTCCCTCCCCCCTTTATTTATAGTGTACTGGCACCACACTTATTCAAGAAAATTCCCCCAACTTCCTCCCTTAATCAACTATCAAATTTCTAAAACTATTAAACCTAATTACAAATTAAACTCAATTGTAAATTCTCAATTAAATCTCTGGCTGGATGAACTCCTCTTTCCTTTCGTGAATCAGTGACTTGAGCTTCCAGTTCTGCCCCCTTTAACTGAATACTGATTGTTTTGTTCCTTGATGCTGTAATTTTCTTATTGCTTTTTCCAGTAGATAAACTGTTCTAGTTAGCCTTTTGTTTAGTATGCTTCTAGAAACACATTTCACAAAGCTCTTTGATCCATTCATGCAATCAAATGGAGCAGACAATTCTCTAGTTTTGGACCATAAGTTCCTATGTGCCTATGTGGTGTGAAGTACCTTTTTTAAATTGCAATCTTTGAGTCATGAAAAAATATTAAGCTGTGCAAGGTAATAGACTTGTGTATAATGCTCAATGTGGTCGATTTTGTGAAGGATTGTTTCCGGTGATGTTGCTGCTACTAAAGCTTTTCCTGAGATGTATTCATACTTTTTAATATATATGGTATGACCTCTGGCGCAATTTGTTAACATAGCCTGAGTTCGATCCATCTCAGTGTCTTGGATAAGATATGTTTTACACTTTTGAATAATGACTGGGTTGACTTCATTTATGATATTTCATCCTTGTTTCGCTGAAATTTAGTTGACGGGGAAAAAAAGGTGTAGAATTCATGACCACCTTAATTTAATTGGGGCATTCCGAGAATCGAACTCGGGACCTCTCGCACCCAAAGCGAGAATCATACCATTAGACCAAATGCCCTATTGTTGATTGTTTTGTTCCGTGTAGCTTGTAATTTCTTGCCTTTTCTGTATAAAAACTGTTCCAGTAAGCCTTAAGACATGCATATATGCTTCTAGGAGCGCATTTCACTAAGGGAGCTTTGATCTTAGAAGCTATAATTAACATCAGTTCTCTAGTTCTCGACAATAGAATGTTCCTATGTGCATGCGTTGTGAACTACCTTTTTAAATTGCAATCTGAGTCGTGGAAAATAACAAGCTGTACAATGTGTAAGTTTGCAAAGGATCATTTCTAGTGATGCTGCTACTGCTAATGCTTTTCTTGACATACAGTCATACTGTTTAATATTTATGGTATGACCTCGGTTGCGATCTGTTGAGCTAATCTGAGTTTGATCGATCCCAGTGTCTTGGAGAAGGTCTGTTTTACGACTCAGGCACTGATTTGACTTCATTTATGATATTTCATCCTTGTTCCTCTCATATATAGTTGAAAGAAAAAGAAAAAGAAAAAGTAGGATTCATGACCACCTTAATTTGAATGGGGCATTCCGAGAAAATCGAACTCGCGACCTCTCGCACCCAAAGCGAGAATCATACCACTAGACCAATTTCCCAATTACTAATGATTTTAACACTCAACTTATTTGTACTCCACATAAGTAATAGTACACACTGTGTAATTAAGTCTGTAATTGAAGGAAAATTTTATGTTGCAGGTGTCGATATCACTGTTAGGTATCTAGATTTTGTACTTCTAGATTTTGGTACGAATCCATACTGTATGCCTCCTTAATTTTACTGGGCGTTCAGAGAATCTAACTCAAACCTCTCTCACCGAAAGCAAGAATCTTACCACTAGACCAAATGCCAATTGCTAATGATTTATAACGCTCAGCTAAATCTTTACTCCACATAAGTAATAGTATACACTGTTCGTAAGTCTGGAACTGAAGGATAATTCTATGTTGCCGCTGTAGATATCACTGTTATATATCTAGAATTTGTACTTCCAGATTTTGGTACTTATCCATATTGTATGCCTCCTGTTTCAGTAGAATGAACTGCTGACATAATTTCATATCCTCTTGGCCTCTACTCCAATATCTCTAAGATCTGGGGAAGAAAAAATATATGCATGTGCCAGTAAAGTTGCTTTGGGTTTTCATGTGCTGCGGAAAGGAGTGATAAGAAGCTGAAGGTTTACTGTTGGATTTCACACATTTCACCTTCTTGCCAAACAGAAGTGCACATGTACATGCTCAGGGCTTATTTTCATTATTTTGACATTCTCTTAATTATCTAGTTGCTGTGGATAGATGACACTCTATTTTTCTTATTGATAATGCAGGTAACCCCTGACTGACGTGTTGTCTCAATAGCTGATGCTTGTAAATTGCCTAGTATGCAATGGAGCACAGCAAATTTTGCAGGTGAGCTTAGTGTCATTTATTAAATTCGCTTGAATTTATATATCATACTAAGTTATTTGATGCCAAAACTTAATATTTTTATTTTCCACAGTGGACAGTCAATACCCCTGTTATTTGGTTAATATATGTTACTAAAATCTGTAGTTTACAGTAATATACTGATTATTGATTCTTCCTTGACATAATAATCTTCTGTTTTCTATGTTCTTAATCCATATTTGCTAGAATTTTTTCAGCAACTTTGTGGTGAGGTTCCTCATAAACTTTGGATCTGATGACTTAAGTGATAATATCAACAATAAGTAAATATTTTATGATTAGTTTACATTATTGAGGCAGGCAACTGATTTAACACTATTTAGACCTTTTAGTGGGCTGTAACTCTTTCCTCATAACATTACGTTATTTAGGCAATTGAATTGACAATATATAATCCTTCCAGTAGGGCAACAACTGTGTCTTAGTAAGGTTACTTTATTAAATCTAGCTTTAGCACTTATTTATCGATGTAAGATAATTTTTTTTCAGTCTTTATTCTTTTATTTCTAGCAGATCTGCCCAGGTAAACTAGGAAGTAGGAACTAAAAGGTGCTCTGAGGCTGAATAAAATATTTTGTAAAATGGGGCATTCCGAGAATCGAACTCGAGACCTCTCGCACCCAAAGTGAGAATCATACCACTAGACCAAATGCCCTGCTGTACTTTATTACTCTGTTCCTTGGATCATGAACCTGTTCAACAATTTTGACATACAGTGGCTGGTATGTATTTCCAGTGAGCTCAAGTTTTGATGGTTGACCTAATGATGGATGAACGAAATCGAACAAACCATACAATCGTATGAGAATTGTAGAAGAAGGGGAGGGAAGAAGAAAGGGAATAAGTGAATCGGATGGGAGGCTTATAAGATTCATGACCACCTTACTTTTACTCTGGCATTCCGAGAACCAAACTCAGAACCTCTTGCACCCAAAGCGAGAATCATACTACTAGACCAAATGCCCAATTACTGATGATTTTAAAAACTCAGCTAAATCTTTTATCCACACAAGTAATAGCGTATACACTGGGCTAGTAAGTCGAGAAATGTCACTATCATTGTTATATACCTATAATTTATTCTTCCAATTGTTGCTTATTCGTACTGTACGCCTCTTGTTTCAGTATCTCTGGAAGAAAAAAAAAATATACATGCATGTGCTGGTTAAAAATGTTTCATGAGAAGCTGGGCAAGGAGTGACAAGAAGCTGGAGTTTCACTGTTGGATTTCGAACATTCACCTTCTTGCCACACGTGTGCACATGTACATGCTCAATGCTTGTTTACATGATTTGACATTCTCTTAATTATCTAATTAGTTTGAGCCCCCATTTGGCCCCCATTATTTCAAATTATAATTTTTTGAATAGTATTTTTTTTTGGAGAATGTATGGTTGAAAAAGTACTCGATTTATGTGTAATAGCATTTTATGGAAGATTGTGTGGTTGAAATAAGGAAAAAGAATAATTTTTTGGGATAATGGGGCCAAACGATTGCTGAATAGATCACACTATTTTTCTTATTGATGATGCAGGTATTTCCTGGCTGACACGTGTTGTTTCAATAGCTTCTGCTTTTTAGTATATACTCTATTATGCTATGGAGCACAGTGAATTGTGCAGGTTAGCTAAGTGTTATTAATTAAATTCGTTTAAAATTCTGTACCTTGTTATTTGATGCCAAAACTTAATATTTCTATTTCCCCGTAGTGGTCTATCAATACATCCGTTATTTGGTTTTTATATATTACTAAAATATGCAGTTTATATTAAATTATTAATACGTTGAATCTTGATTCTTCCTTGACATAATAATTTTCCGTTTTCTAAATTCTTAGTCCATATTTCTGCTGAGGTCCTCTTAAATTTTGGATCTGACTACTCTAGAAGTGATAGAATCAACATTATTTAAACCTTTCAGTAGGGCAATAATTTTTTATGCAAAGGTTGCATAATTGAGGCAAGCAACTGAATCAATAATATTTAGACCTTTAAGTGGCAGTAACCGTTTCCTCATAATGTTACATTATTGAGGCAATAAGTCAACAATATATAATCCTTCCAGTGTTATTAAATCTAGCTTCAGCACTTGTGAAATCAACTTTTTGTTTTTCAGTCTTGATTCTTTTATTTACTAGCAGAGCTGTCTAGGTTGACTAGGAAAAAAAGGTCTCTTTGGCTGACTGACAAAATTAAGTCATAAAATGGGGCATTCCGAGAATCGAACTCGGGACCTCTCGCACCCAAAGCGAGAATCATACCACTAGACCAAATGCCCTGTTGTTTTAATTATTCTGTTCCATGGATCATCAACCTGTTTATAAGTCTGATCTAGACTATTTATTTGCAGCGAACTCGAGTTAGTTGACCTTACGTTACGTTCCATTACCTGGAACTTTAAAGGGTGTAATTGGTAAGTGCGTGACAAAATATGTGGATGGTTGATGTAATTTTCATGAATAATGTACCAAAAATTGGGAACTGGTGGTTTTAAGTAAATGTTTCTCAGTTTCTGTTTCATTTTCCCTGTATTGACTTCAAAAATGCACTTCATTTGTATTTGTTCTTCTTGGAGGTGGTAAAACTGGGTAATTGCGATTCCCTTTTAGTTGATTAAGGACTAAAGGAGATCCCCTAGCTGGAATCAAAATAGGTGATGGAAAAACAAGAGTGATGACATTTTTCATTGGATAAATCATAAAATTTATAGAGTAACTTATTTTATTTCTATGTGATACTGAAGTTTGCTTTGGGGTTTAGTTTGGTTAATCAGCTGATATCTGTTTTAATGTCCAACATTCAAGACGTTCATGTTAATGCCTCATAAAATTGTTGTATTCTACGTCGGATCTCATGTCAGAAAAATTGGTGGATTTTAATTTAGTGATCAATGTTTTTAACCCATTCTACATCAACTTAATGGGAATGCCATCCCTTAATTATCACCTCCCTCACGC
>CAIGRL010130759.1:0-13922 GCA_903798325.1 Fraxinus xanthoxyloides | reverse complement strand
AGGAATAAAGATTTCACTAGCAAGTATCACAATTGTAAACTGGCTTGAGAAATAAGGATTTTATTTATTCATTTCCCCAAGAGCGCATCAATACTCAGTGCCTGTTTGACCTATTAATTTATTTTATGCTACTGGATCATTTTTAACCACACATTCACACAATAAAATATTTTACACGTATACCAAAAACGTTTTCCTTTTTTTTTTTTAATTATACATTCTCTTAAAAATCACTCTTCAAAACTCATTTTTTTCTACAATAATGATTACTAAATGGGCTCTAAATGTTAGTCATGCATTCTACCAAGCGACCTGATCATATTAGAAATTGACTTGGGTTGTATACGTTGTTAACATGTTGAACCTTTATTTCGTTCTATAACAAGTCCCATCAGAGTTAACCTACATATATATTTTTTTAGAGATGTTCATCCCACCTCCCACGATCGTTTTACTCTCATGTATAAACCATATTTATCTCACTCCCAAGTAAGTAAAATATTAATAAGGAAACATTTATGTTCATATATCATGTGAAACTAAGTGCACGAGAGAGATTCATCCTTATAGATGACATTGAACCAGCTTATCGGATCGTTCAACAGGTATTCAAGAAGAAATAAGTTAAATTAGAAGATCCTAATTATGTGAAGTGATGAACACTGCATAAATTCAAGTATAAATTAAACGGTTTAAGCAATATTATGAACCATCCAAAGAAAAAGTACCACACTATGGAATTTTATTATTATCATCATCATCATCACTAAGGACTTTCATGATTACAATGTCAATGGTTAAGGCTATAAATACCTATAAATACCAAGACAATTCTGAAATCGAAATATTCAGCTTCAAAACAACAAATATATCTCCCTCTCCTAAAACACACACTGATTAAAGAAGCAAAAAACTACATCTGCATATCCACTTTCCTTTCATGGCCTGCATACAAAATATCTCTATATTTATGTTCCTTCTTGCTGGTTTTTCCTGCCTTGAAATTTCACTTACAGAAGCAAGGCAATTAAAACCATTTAAGAAACAAGAAAAACACGATTTTCCAGCTACTCTTCCTGCTAATGCTTCCCCTCAAATTGTAGGACAAGAGCGCATTCCCCCACCAACTAATCAAAAACAGGAAATTGAAAGTTCTAATGCAAGGGATGTAAATAATTTTCGTCCTACATCACCAGGAAAGAGTCCTGGAATTGGCCACTCTTTTCCAGCCCAAAGGGACAACGTTGCAGGAAAGACTAGTGACTTTCGACCCACAGGTCCAGGTCACAGTCCCGGTATTGGTCATTCTTTTGCAAACAAGAGAATAGGACAAAATGCATAAACATGCATGTATAAGTAGATTTATTATCTATTTTAATCAGAGGGTGTTTGGTAGAGATTAAAATCAGATTAAAATTGAAAATATAGCCGTTATTGTTGACTTTTATTAGACGGGTGAGACCCAATTTTAATTGGATTTTAAGCCGTACCAAACAGGCTCTTAATATTAAGTAGCAGATGCATGTGTGCTTTATTAATTATTTTCAATCTGTTTGATGTATAATGTAGAAACCGTGTTATAGCCCATTTATCTATGAATAAAACTTTTATAAATAATCATTTATCTATGAATAAAGCTTTTATAAATAATCTCTCTCTCTCTCTCTCTCTCACACACACACACGTGTGTGTGTGTGTAGTAGTAGTAGTAGTATATATTAATCATGTTTACAAGCTTCTCATGCATACAAGTCATGCATACAAGCACATTCATTTCTGTCTGCATGTTATTGTGTTACTTAACATGCAAAAGCATAATCTGGTGACCAAAACAAAAACAAATAAGAGAAAAGAGCAGAAAGTAAGCAAAATTAATCACTAGTAACATGACAATATTAGTTCTCCCTGGCTTGCTATTGTAATAATACATGTTACTGTTTAATTTAAAAAGAAAAATGAAAGAAATGAAAATTAAGACCATTGTAATAATGCATGCCACTATTTTCTATATTTATTTTAATAATGCATGCCACTGTTTAATTTAAAAAGAAATAAATATGTCATTAATGTAAACATATAAGCTTTTGAGAAGAGAAATATATAACAAGGTAAATATATGATACTCCTACCACAACAAATGAAGCTTTTACGGCATTCGTTTATGGCATGCACATAAGACATGCTGCAAAAATAATTTTTTTACGGCATGCCTTAAATGTGCTACGTAATAATTCAATTACTTAAAGTATTTACGACATTCATTTCGACGTACATTTACAGCATGCCGTAAAAGGTACTGTATGATTATATATGGCATAAATCTCTAGCATGCCGTATAGTTGTATAGATTGAAAAAGAAAATATTTGTGATTTTTATATATTTTTTTTAAATAATGAACGCTATAAAAGTATAAATAAAAAATGAAAATTTTACGGCATGCATTTTTTTACGCCGTAAAAAATTTCATAGAATTTTTTTTCCTTTTTGGTTTCTTTTTCTTTTCTTTATTTTTTTCCTTTCCTTTCGTTCTTTCGTTTTTTTCTCATCTCGCTTCTCCCTCTTCCGGGCGGTTCGGCTAAACCTTCTCTTTTCTCGACAGTTCGATTGCTTTTCCCCTTTCAATCAACCATTCTGTTGTTTAACTGCAGAGAGCTATTCAATACCAAAGCCCTTTTCCATTTCCTTCCGAAGTCGTTCAATTAGCCACCAGAATGTTATGGAACGATGCTGCTCTCTTCTTTGCTCAATTGAGAATACTCCTAGACATTCAAGAGTTCTAGGTTTGTAGTCTATTCTAATCCATGAAAAAGAGTGTTCAATTTTGGGCAACTTACAAAAATACCCTTAAAATTAAGGGTCTTTTGAAAAATCATATAAAACATATTTTGGAAGTAAAAAAATAATGTGTAGAATGAATTGTCACTTTTTTTAATAGAAGATGTGGCACAGTCAAAAAAAGTGACGCTGAAAAAGTGACACACTGTCACTTTTTTATTAAAAATGACATACCACGTCACTTTTATTAAAAATTGATATTGTCACTAAAAAAAGTGATATCAATCCAAAAACCGATAAACACTAAAAAAAATTGACAAAATTCAAAAAAATTGACAAATTTAAAAAAGTGGCACAAATTAAAAGAAGTTATATAGATTAAAAAAGTGACAGACAATAAAAAAAGTGAAAAATACTCAAAAAGTGACAAAATTCAAAAAAAATGACAAACTCAAAAAAGTGACCAAAAAAAATGACACGTTAAAAAAAGAGACAAATACTTAAAGGTGACAAAATTAAAAAAAAAAAGTGACATAAAATTCAGTGATTATTTAGGGTACCCACCAAAGAACTAATGATGATTTATATTTATATCTCTCATCAACAATTCTATAAATAAATAGAGTGAACAAATTCTTGGAATACCTTTATTACTAAACGCAACATTCATCTCAATATATATCACTAGCAATTGCCTCATATTGAATTTGATGGTTATTTGAGATTGCCACTTTTTGTCAACTTTGGTAGGGGCATGATTTGATAGCTTGATCAAAGCACAAATGTGAAGTTTGTTAAGAATGTTTGTAAAATGGGAATCAAGGCTAGACAATCAAGAAAACAATACATTCTACATCAATTTTTGTCACTTTGTGTTATTATTATTTTTTGGGTATTTATCACTTTATTGAATAGCTTCCAAATCTAAGTTTATATGCTAGTTATTAAATTTACTTTATTGAATATGTGTCACTTTTTTCACTTAATGTCACTTTTTTGGGGTTAGAAAAGTGATAGAATGTCACTGTTTTTATATTCCCATTACAGCAAACAATTTGGATGCATCAATTAAATTGAATCAAAAAATTATAAATTGAATGCAAGACTAAAACAAGATTTGAATTCGTATATTTAAATTTTCAAAAACACATACTTATGTATTTAGTTAATTGCTCTAATAAGATACTACGATTTTCTCAGGAAAAAGTGACAAAATATCACTTTTCACAATCTTATTTTTACAAACACCTTGAATGCATCAACTGAATCTAGGAGCAGCATCCCCAACCCATAGGCCACTGTTTCCACCATCTCTACAATCTCAATTGTAACCCCATCACCTTCAAACACCCCCCAGTCATAACAACATTTGAACAACAACAAGCACAAAGAAAAATTCAATAGATGGTAAATAGTTTTCTTGATCTATTTTTGTACACTAGTAAAAAAAAAAGAAAGAGAGAAATGTAGAATTGTTATGTTTTAGTTATTGGTTTTTGCTCTTGATAGTTACAATCCAGAAAAAAATTCACAGCAAAATAAAATTTAGTTCCCCGTTCACAATAAAATATTATAATGCAAATCTTGTTGGGGAAGTAATTGAACCATCTTAAATTGATAGAATTGAAGAACTAATTGAACAAGAAAAAATCCAAAAAACACAAAATCTGTAATTTTGGTTCAGATATGGGGGAAGAAACTTTGAAAAATAGGTAATCCAACACATCCTTCTTCCGTCAAAATCTGTTCAATGATGGCCACAATTCTACAATACATTGCAATAACCACCTTATTTGTGGCCTCTCCATGAACCTGAGTCGTCAACGTAATATTCACAACGTTCAAGGGGGTTGTCAAAAAAAGTTGATATTGCCCCTACCAATATTCTCCATGCAAATATTGTGGTTATTGGAATTGGGAAGGGTTTGTCTTTAGAAATTGGGGATGCTAAGATTTTTCTGAGGTTTTGTCCCTTTAGGACGTATTAACTAATTGGTTTAATTAGTTTAAAAAGGCCTAATTTTCTCTCAATTGTGTAATTAATTCCTTATTATTTTTAATCAACATATATCGATTTTCAACATTATTTTGCGAATACTTATTCATTGTCAGTTTATTCATTTTTACATTCCTTATTCAAAATTGCTTACTGCATATGCTCTATATTCCTAATAAAAATTGTGCTCGTACAATACTTATTGATTTTGCAGGAAAATTGGATTCAAAAAGATGAGGCTAGACAAACTATATTGCATACAACAAGTAGAAAGCCTTCGCTCGCTTAGAAGCTCAAATGGTAAAAGTTTATAATTTATGAGTTATATTTTCATTCTCACTCTAATCTTATAATTGTATCCTTATTATTTTTGCGATGTGCATGGAGTTGATTTTTTTGTGAGATAGCTAAATTGTTGGTCAAAGAAGTAAATTTCGATATGTAACGAATGTTTTGTAACATTTTAATCAATTTAAATATTTTTTGAAAAACTTAAATTGGCATTTATGGAGTTTCTTAATGCACGCAGTAAATCACTGTTTTCTACGGCGTTCACTGTAGTGCTTATGTAAATATGAAAGAAAATGTTTGCATAAACTAGGTTCTAACTACAGAGAATCCCTCTAACTTTCAATCATGGCTCTGAAATACTTCAATAAAAGAATGACTGGTGCTAGTTTATTGAAAACGAAAGACAAAAGTAGAAGAAAATTAAGAGATCATATAAACCCCGTATAGAATAACTAATTACAGAAAGAACCTACGCTAAAATTGTAAATCACCAATCATTAATTTTGCCTCAAAAATCAACTCTCCATGGAGACATATTCAGCTCCAATATTGATAATATTCATTATTTAAAACATTAAAGAAAAACTGCTGAATTTAACCAAAAGAAAAAGGCTAGATTAAATTTGGTTAACCTCACAACATAAACACTGTACAACTAAAAGGCAACCTAAAATTCTCTACTAACAATTTCTCGATCGAGACCATTGCACTGGACTTGTCTAGTGTGGTTTATCTCTTCTGTGTGACTTGCAGGCTACTGCACATTGAACGAGGTTTATCCAGTGTCCACTCATGAGTAGTGGCTGAGGTTACTACGTCCACACACACACACACCAAAAAAAAAAAAAGCCAACTTTAAAGATTTTTAAAACGTAACCTAATAAGTCTACCACTTTTTCTATTCGTGCGTAGCTGCGCACGCCGCCATCTAATATTCTCCCTTGACGACTAGTCACAATTGACCATGCAAATACTTTATAGGTGCAACAAAAATAATATTGTAAGATGTAAAATAAAAAAAATAATTAATACAAATTACTTATATGGAATGAACTCTTGATTCAAATGAAATAAAAACCACTATGTGAAAATAATTTAAATAGTTGAGGAAATAAATTAGAATAGTCCCTCCATTTACTATTTGATCTAAACATCTAATGAATATCATCATTAATTCTTCATATTCACTTAATATGCATTGAATATATCAATTGAAATTTTTTATTATAGATACGCATTATGCCCCCCATTTAATTTCTCTATATCTTAACATTCATTGAATAAATCAATTGAAAAAAAAATCTAAAAATAATCATCTTTTGTTCCCAAAAAATTATAATGAAATTAATTTATAATCCAATCAAGTGGAATGAATGTGTCAACGTTCATCATACCTGATTAATTGATAAAATAATTTATGATAATATTGTTCAAATGATTTAAATGAATAATAAATTAAATATATATTGAAAAACGAAAAATATGGTATTATTTTAATAATTAAATACATATTAAAAAATGAAAAGTAAAGTATTATTAAAATAATTGAATTGTAGTTAAAAAAATGATTCTAATTTGAAGTGATATTTAGCCTCCGTTTGAACCTCATTTTTGGCCCAAAATACATTTTGAAAAAGTATTTTATTGGAGAATGTGTGATTAAAAAATAAGAAATCTTTTTGGATTTGCATGTAAAATTATTTTATGGAAAAATTTGTGATTGAAAATGAGTTTTTGAAAAAATAGAGGGCAAACATAGACTTATAATATATTAATATTATAGATTTGTTATTTTTCTCTTATAATATAGTGAACTGATGATTAACTAAACATTAGTTGACAACTAAAAAATGTTTAAACAAATGAAAAACATTTAAAATGTTCGACGTGTCTTAAAAAAAATTTAAAGTTTTATTATGATTGAGAAGGTTAGAGACAGTTCGTATATTTTACTCAACGTTAGGCGCACGCTTAGGGGGTTTTTTTTTTTTAAAACTAAATATCAAACCAACAAATAAAGCATTTATATTAAGATATATTAAGAACCTAGCTGCTCGTACAGGGGACCTACTTTACAGGCCCCTCACAGATGTGGGGCCACGCTTATTTATTTATTTATTTTTAAAACAATGATGAGCCTCGCCATTGTGTCTGTCCTGTAAGGGTGTAAGGGACCTGTCAAGTAGATCCCTTTATAAGCAGCATTTTTGTTATATTAAACACAAGTTTCATGATTAAAGCAGAACTGCAACAATAGTACCATTTTCTTTATTGCAAATTAAATTAATTAATGGATTTTAACCTCATCCTTCACTTTTCCAGTAATTAAAAAATGTGAAGAGATAATATAAAGTTTTATGTAGAATTCATAGCCTTGACCGACGATTGAAAGTATAAATCAGCGCAAAAGGGAGAATCTTTAAGAATCTTGTCGGGTAGCCCAACTGTCTTAGTGGATTCTTTGAATAATATGCCACAAGGCACGAGGGGCTTGAAATTAACTAACCTTTAATCATTTCATCAAAATCGTCTGCATTCATCAACTTGTCATACGACAAAAGTTGTCAGGTTTCTATAATTCTTTATTTAAAATGCAATGATAAAATAATTCAATTTATAAAGGTACAAAATTCATTTTTTAAGCATTCAATTTATTTATTGGGAAAAATGCAAGCAATTGTTTTTTTTTTTTTGGGGTATGTATAGAAAAAACTAAGTTCCTAAGGTAACTATTTATTTCCATTAAAATAAAAATTGACACTTTGATTGCATCACAAGAGAAAGTTCAAGATCTTCCATGAAAGTCATTTCTGATGGTGAATGGTATTTACAGAAATGAGTTGGATCTTTTGTGTGTTGAACAATGGACGGTATAGAAATTTTATATTTTTATCTATTTTAAATAAATTCTGAAACTGCCTTCAAATGGCGTTAGTAAATCTTGAGTTCAATACCCTTCTCCATTTTACTACCATCATGAACTACTTCTTGTAAAAAATAAATAAATAAATAATGTTTTAAAACCAAAAATATATTTATTTATATTCTATCTTTTAATGACAATCACATGATCTCCGCCATAGGCCCATAGACAAAGGATCTCAATGGTCATGTGTGTCTAAATATACATGTGCATGCACATGTACATTGTACTAAGTTAATAAATTAATAGGTACCTATAAATAAGGGGTTAAATTTAATAGGAAAATTTGTACTTTTCATCTCGAATCTTTGTAGAATATTATATGCTTATTCTCGAACTGTTTAGCATAATACATCCCCAACCTTTCAGTTATATAGCAAAACTTGTCATATCTCTATTTTGATCATTAAATGATGAATTTGTCCTCCTCCTTAATTAAACAAAAATAAAATAAAGCAATAGATCGACAAAAATTAAGGACACATGGCAAAGGGACTTTGATGCCTTTTTGAAAAAGTACAAATAAATCTCGCTTAAAATAATTAAATACATTTTAACACACAATTTTTTTAAAAAGGATATTTATATTTTATCTTCTCTAGCCAATGGTGAGAAGTTGTCGATGAGACACTGGCCGGAGGTGAGGATTTTCTGTTATGGAGGTTAATTGCTATTTTTTTTCCGGTTGATTTTTTTCTCTTTCTAAGCCTAGGTGGGTGTGTTTGGCTGGAAAAGATGAAATGTCTTGTTGTTTTATTGCTATTTTTATTTTATTTTATTTTTTTTTTTTAGTTTAAGAAGGAGAAAAAAAAATGATATTTAATGGTCAAATGGAGAAAATAACGAGTTTTGTTACATAATTAAAAGGTTGAGGATGAATTGTGTTAAATAAAAGAGTTGAGGATAAATAAGTTAAATTTCGTAAAGATTATGCATGAAAAATTGCAAATTTCCCGATTTGGATTCACATCATGTGCAGCCCTTACAGCATGGAATTTCAACTGCAAAGCATCTGATATCATCGGAGAGGGTGGAAACCAAGTGAATTTACATCTATGAACATGCATGCCAGAGAATCTCAAAGGTAGATATATTAATCAAGCAAGTACCAACTTGTCCTATCTTTCAGTTAATGAATTAGGAGATGACGTAATTTTTGCCTCTTCGGTCGTTCAATGGGCATAGGTTTTATTTCTCTTTGTTTCTGGATTTTTATTTTTATTTTTTTAATTTTCAATTGAATAAAATCGAATTTACTAGAGACTAAATATTTGTTTAATAAAATTTTGCTAAAAATTTATCAACTTTTCTATTGTCAAACTTTAAGTTTAACCATATTTTTCATAAAACCTACAACTTTTATCGGCTTTTCATCCACACATTTCATAAGCTTTTATCAAAATTCGCTAAATCTTATATCAAAAACTTTTGTGGTTGTCGTATAAAATGATTAAAAGAAATATCCTATAAAATGATTAAAAGAAACTCATTTCATATATGTATATGCTACAATTTTATTTAATTGTGATTGTCAATCAAGAGAGGGTATATGTATATGCTACAATTAACTACCTCGCACAAAATTCTTTGGGGTCAATAACTTAAATCTAACAGTGCTACGTGTACAAAAATAATACAGGGAGACAGTTGTCTCACTATAATTGAGTGCTACCAAAACAATTTCTGGCAGTAGCCAATTACATGGAGACAATTATCTTCATGTATTAATTTTATTAAAAAAAATTGTACCTTTAGAAAAATCCAATCTAATATTTATAAATCGACCCATCTTTATTCTTATTAGATGTTGTATTACAAGGATGCTATTGCCATTTCTTATAATACTTTTTAAACCTTCCGCATGTCTCATTGTAGGTTTAATTAATTTCGTGCTCAATTTGTAAGAACCCTAGTCCCTTTTAATTTCTCCCTTTTTCTTTGTAATATAATTCTCAATTCCCATACAATCATAGGCATACAGATGCTGCATTCTGCACAATGTCTCCTTCTGAACCCATTGGTTCGATTACGAAATTTCTTATATGTACGTTATGTGGTTTACGAGATCAAAGAGTCCTGTAAATCAATACTTAGGAATGGTTAACGAATAAAATTAGGCCCAATGAACCTGAATTTGTGATAAAATTAGAATATCTGCCATATTATTGGATATCTGTCTATAGATTTCTTTGTTAGCCATGTACATATATATATTAATAATTAACAAATATTCAGATGTATAACGACAAGAAGTAAGACTGGAGTGCATGCATGATACATAGCTTTTTCATTTTTAGAGCCTCTGGTCGAGTAAGTTTACTTTTATTGCAACGTGGTTGAGCCCACCTTCTGAGTGTATTTCATTTTCTTTTCTTTTTTGTTTATTAATAAAATATACAGCCTAAGATGGTTTCCTTTTAGAAACAAAAAATATAGCATAGATTCCAATGCCTTCTTAATTAAACCTATCTCTCACAAGCTCGCATGCACCAGGAATCTTCCTTGATGTTGGGGTCTCATTGTTAGGAAAACAACGGTTTTATAAATTATTTAGGAGGTTGGAAAATCAACAATTTTTTCTATTTAATGGCACTCCTAAATATTTAAGATGTTAGAAAAACCAATGATTTTTTCTATTTAATGGCAACATATTTAATTCAATTATATTAGCTATTTAATAAATATGAGCTAATTGAGTAGATACCAATATTGTTATAATTAGGGGATTATGAGAACTCTAATTGAGCAATATATAAAGACTATTTTGGTTATGGTCCCCAACACACCAAATCTTACATAGTTTTCCTTCTCCCCATCTGGAAGAGAGACGACGGTTCCATTGAGAAAATAAGGCGATTTGGTTGAGGAATATCACAAATCACACCCCTTCGTTCATGTTCATCAGTACGTGATCGATGGTCGTAGTAATTCCACAACAGTTAACAATTCATAATAGATCCATGTATATAACCTGAATCCGTGCATCCTAATATTCAGGCATGATATAGATCCTAGGCTTTTGGTTATTTTAATCTAGAATGTTTGCATCTACATTTGGTCTTGGTTTTAGACATGATTTTTATTTTGTAACAAGTGGTATCAGAGCGGTCATCGTTGTTAGATTATTAGGAATTGTGCATATTCCATAATGTTTAGATTATTTTTCCTCGAATAGAATGTTTGAATTTTGTGAAATTCCTTAAAGTTTAAGAATAATTGAGGTCATTTTTTTACTTATCAATTCAGATTAAATTGGATTTTGATCCATAATATAATGATTGTTGGTTGTTCTTGATATATTCAGTCATTGAATCAAGTTTCAATTTTGTTAAAGAATTTTTTTTTAAAAAAAGAGAGGAGATTACAGTATTTTTTTTAATGAATTCAGTTTCTTGAATTGTTCGACACTAAATGTGGCTGAAAGTGATGGCCACGTTTCCTTGAATTTGAGCGGCCTACAATCATATTTTTGTGGGCAAGCCTATTTCGACTTGAAAAATGTTTAAAATTTAAAATAAATTCAAACTTCGGTTTTGATTATATTTTTTTGGATGTCTAGTATTTTTAATTAAATTGATTGAAGCAATATGTTGCCAAAGAAATCCTTGTTGTGTAGATTAGTTTGATTGAAAATACATGGATTCTTTGAGCGGAGTCGTTTATGCGAATTATGCTCGGCCCAAAGCAGGGCATAGTTTGGCCCAATAACAACACACATATGATGAAAAATGTGTGACAATTATAAAGACTTTTCATGTGAACAACATTCGGTCCAAAAAAAGGCTATTGTTTGACAAAACTAATTATCAGTATTTGATCGTTGTATTGAGAGTACCACTCACAATTAATTTCAATGTCTAAAGATTAGGAATTAATGTTTTGCTAGGCATCTTGAGATAAATCCCCAATTTGGATTATTTCTGCATGTATTATTTTTCTTTATTTTGTTCTCTATTCAGTTTCTGTTGCTACTACTACGAACGTTTCTGCCCAAGTCAATAAAATTTCGATACTGAGCGATTTTAGGCTACTTAACGAAATGTTAAATAGTACTCCCTACGTCCCAATCATATAGGCAAAGTTTACTTTTTCTCTTGTTCCAAATGTACAGGCCTATTTCCTAATGTATAATATTTTGTTGTATTTCTTTACCAATATAACTTTACTAAATTTTCTCCACTTAATATGTCAACTTCTTGAAACAATCCAAGTAAACACATTTCCAACTTCTTGGAAACAGGAACAACTCTTATTTCTTTTTCTTCAAATTCTTTATTAATTCTAACAATAATTTAGTTTTACATACTGAAAATTAAATATATATAAATTAGGAAAGCTAAATAAAAATTTTAGCTTTCTATTGCAAATTTCGGAAATCCATCAATTCGAAAATAATAATTTTTTCTAAGATGTTAATTCCTAGGGCAGATACTTTGGCTAAATAATTAACTATTAGAATCGCATAAAAAATGAATGAAACCAAAACGCAAAGTTGGTCCATGACAAATATGAAAGACAAGGAAAAAGTTGCAGATTTAAAAAATAAAATAAAAAAATCTTTCACCACCGAAACCAAGAAACAGAAGAAAAATATTGAAAGTGAATTCGGGGTCCTCCATCTTTGGTCCCAGTACATGTCAAGTANCCATCTTTGGTCCCAGTACATGTCAAGTAGTATTATAGTACCCTTTAGCTCCTTAACCTGTGGAAACTATACCTTTTGACAGTTAATAAAATCATTAATTTTGCCATTAACTGAAAATAAAAGCGTCTTCCTTTAAGCTCACCAACTTTTGAGAAAGACTGTCCTCAAAAGGTCAAATAAAATAAACCTCCAAAAATGTACACAGACAAGATACTCCCTACATTGAATTGAATAAGATCAACAAAAGGAGAGAAAAATGTGAGATGCTGGTTTTTGTTCGTATGTTCAGTATCATGTACCAAATATGTCCTCGATTTATATCTCTTATGATTTTGTACCCCAAATACGCATAGGCTTTCAAATTAACCAGCTTGTACACGAAGTAAGTATTCTAAGAGATTTAAATATGTGAAGAGTCATTGCCCAAATTAAATAAAGAAGACTAATTATACGTAGGGAATTTGGTTCTAGTAGGGGAATTAAAAAATATATATTTATATGGAATCGTTCGTCCTTTTGGTACTCGAAGGTTGGAGGAGGAGATTGCACAAAAGTAGTTAATGTAGCGTGGGACTCTATGGCTGTAAAGTAGGTTTAAACTAACAGCAAAGAAATCAAAGGCAATCTTTCAAAGGAACGGACCAAATAAACAGTATCAATATCATATGATGAGTGGAAGGGGCATGGAACAGTAGTGGGATCCCGCAGAGTCTTGTTTAACTCTTAACAGTTAGAAAAGTGCAAATGTTTGGAGTTAAGACATTAAATTTTAGGCAACCCTTGAATGTCTGGAAAGCCAATTTAGCCTTTGAATCAATAATTCAAGGGGCATCCAATCGCATTGGGATCTTCGTATTGGGAGTATCAATTTGTCTTGAGAACTTTCCCTTTTGAAAATATAAAATTTCTTGATGGTATTGCACTTCTATTTTTCTTTTAACCATAAAGACTATTGAAGGAATTGAACGACTAGGGTTCAGTTTGAATTAAGTGCCTTTTGTTTTGCTGTGGAATTTTAGTTTATGGAATAAGGAGTAAATTATTTGAAATTGAACTATAGTTTCTTGTTATTTTGCCTATATAGGTCTTGGTGAAGCGAAGGCTAATCTTCTGACATTAAGCGCGTGTTTGAACCCTATTTTCACAGAAAAAATGCAATTTGGAATAGTGATTTTTGGAGAATGTGTTGCTAAAAATGAAGAGTTTTTTTTTTTTTTTTTTTTATGTGAAATATTTTTTTTTTGGTAAATGTATGTTTGAAATTTAATTTTTAAAAAAAAAATAATTTTTT
>CAIGRL010130708.1:0-11684 GCA_903798325.1 Fraxinus xanthoxyloides | reverse complement strand
CAGCAATTTAAAGAAAACATTTGTCAGATTCATTGTTAAGACTATTGCATGTAATCAATTACCTTCGAAGTACCCAAATCGTCCCAGAGTCGAAGAATCTGGCCTGAACATGAAAATATCTTCGGATATGGTTTCTGCATTGATTTTACATTTGCATGGGTAATAACTTCCCCTAACAAGAAGAAAATATGCACCAAGGCCATGTATGACCCTGATGTAGTTACTGCATTTTCTAGGTAATTTGCAAGATTGGGTACGTGTCCACTGGTAAACCAGTTGGCTTCAAACATGAAAGCTTCAATGGTGTTCATCCACTGTGACAAATAAAATTTGGAAAACTTCATCACGATGACGTTAACCAAAACCGTAGATGAATTCAATGTATATTTGATCAGCAATCGAAAGAAAAAAATGTACTAAAATGTGTTATCACTCGTCTAAGGGAAGGAAGAACATATCGTCCATGTTCTTTGAGAATCATGTAGGCAATCTCATTCGTAGTGTTGTACAGTGCCATATAACATATTTTCATGTATTCAGGAAGTTGTTCAATTGCGTCGAGATTCCATCTGCAAACCCAAAATATTACACCAGTAGATTAAATAAAATTTAAGAATCAAGAAATTGGGCTTACTTAAACATATCAAATGTCATGTTATATTTACATATCACTTGCTAAACTAAAATGGCTAACGAAATATATAAAGAGATATATGTACAAGAATTTGTCAGGTGTTTTGTTCAGCATCCTTGGCTCATGACAGGGTTCAATTGATTAAGGGGTACTTACTTTTGAATTGCATCATTGAAGAGAAGGAGTTCATTTATGGATCCATGAGTGTCAAAAATGTCATCAATTACTAATAAAATGGCAATGGTTTTTGCTAGATCAATACGCGCTCGTGAGTACTTGGGATCTGGAAGGATTCCTACAGTCCAAAAATAGCATTCCATAGGGCGATCACGTCCAAACTTGAGTTTTTCCACAAGGCCTAACTGCTTCCACCATCTAAAAACATAGGAAATCTTCATGAGAAATTAACTTATATTTAGACGTAGATAACATTAATGAGTTCTACGTTAATCAAGAAAAAAATATTTGAAATGAATAGTTGAAATCCCACTAAAAGTACATCTCGATTATATAGTATGCATATTTGGTACGTTAAACTAGAGTGTTACGTTACCTTGATAACTCAGTCAACTCTATTTGATGCAAGGATTGAACCTTGTTATAATCTAATTTTGCTTGCTCAAGAAGAATTTGACTGAAATTGATTCCCATATTATATTCATCAATATAGAGTCTGGACTCTAGCCTTGCCATTCTTAGGTGTCTAGGGAGCTCAAGGGCTCGGGTCGCCTGCCGATGATGCTGTTTTCCCATGCTCGGAATTGATAGTCTCAAGTGAGTTTCTGCAAATTTCATGGCCTCAGAAAGTATACCCTCTCCACTTGCACCTAAGGACGATGCTTCATATAAACTCAAAAGACCCCTTGTGTCTTGGCTCATGGATTCTTTGAATTTTCCATTCTTTTCCGTGAATTTCTTGAAAACGTCTGCTCCAAGTTCAGAGGAAAAATAATAATTAACTGGATATTATATATGGTTGAACAGAAAAGAAAAGGTGCTATTTTTTTTTTTTTATTTTATTTTTTTCGTTTCTTTTTTAGTCCATTAGCAAAGCACTTTCAAGCTCTAGACCGGATTATCAAGTCTCCAAGTAAGCCCAATTGGAAGTTTAGGATTATCCATAGTTTGATATTTTTTTTAAATGGAATTGAATTTTTCGAAAATAATAATGTAAAATAATATTAATATATAAAATTATGTATAGTATTTTTGTAGGATGTATCCATTATCCGATTGACTAATTGTTAAGCATTAAGCTGGATATTTTGTTGACATAATAATACAACTTAAAGCATCATTTTCCAAATTCATCTGTCATTTTTTGTTTTTGTTTTGTTTTTTTTTTCCATCGTTGAATAATTTTGTCGAGTCTTTTTAAAATTAGGTAGACGATATTTTGAAATCATATTAAAAAAGAAAGAAAATAACGTACCGCAGCTAACTGGCCGCCCATCAGTCCTAAGCAGTCGAAATCGTAGTGCGGTGGCATAGAGATCGTCACCAGCATCCCAATTTATTAACTTGTTCAACCATAAATCAATCTCTTCTTCATAATTATATGCAATTCCTAGCCATTGAAGTGTATCTATCAACTCCATTGCTGCCATTGGGTCCAAAGCTCTTTGCAATGCCTCTCGAGTATTTTCCTGGAGTTCTTCAATCCTTTTGCTGCAATTGGTCTTATCCATTGTGTTAAAGTACGTAGCCTGCATATATTTTTAACATAGCACACGATAGATGAAAAATTATTACATACAAAGAATAAAAAATCATAAGAATGGTGATGCATATTAAAAATTATAAGGGTTGTGCTCTAAATGAGAAATTATAAGAAATTGTAGCACGTTAAATGGAAGAATATAAGAAAAGATAGCATGATAGAATATGACTATAAATAGTGCCCTAGATTTAAAAATATAAGAAAATGTAGCACGTTAAAAGAAAAATTATTGTATTTATGTTACATTCTTATCGTTAATTTTCAATTAATAAGCATATTGTGTTCATGATGATAGTTTCTTATTGTTTATGCTAATTTATTGAAGATCAAAAATAAGAATGAATAAAGATTGAAGAAATTTGTTACAATTAAAATATGATACACCAAACAAAAATTGTGAGTTGAAAATAATTAGCCATGTATTACTTAATGAAAACATACTACGCTAATTTTAGAAAGAAAATGCAAGTACCGAAAATGGAAAGATGAGAGGTGAAGTGTCTAGCTGCTGTGAGGTATTGTCACCACTTTCAATGTATAACACAATCTGCACTTTTAAATTGAGATGGTCACCACTTTATATAGCCCTAAAATTTAGAAATAAATGTTTTGACTTGACTTCTATTTTTCTTGGTTATACGACTTTAGAACCTCATAAAGGACTGACTTTGTCAACTTTTACATGCTCGGTTCCAAGCTTTTAACTTCGGCCGCTTAATCATAAATATTGATTAGATTTGGTTTAATGAGTTGAAAACATATATATTTATTATTTGATATTCATAAACTGAATTAGTTGAAAATATTTCAAAATCATGTTTTATATAGTGAATTTGGAGAAAAACGTAAATTAAAAAAAAGCTTATATTCTCCATTTTTTTTAAACTTAAGAAAGACAAATTGAATGTGGTCTATATTTAGCTCGTTTTGTGAGGATTAAAATTAGGTTTTTATAAAATTTAATGAAATATGTGGTTAAAAGGTTGTGGATTCCATAAAATGTGTGATTGAAATTAATTATTAAATTTGACTTAAATTAATATCTATAATTTAATTTTTACCAAATAGGAACTTAATTTAAATGAAGACACAAAATGACAATTTTCACTTCAAATATTGCATCCCTATAATGCTATGCATAGTTAGCGACTATAAGTAATCATCGTACATGGTAACTTATTATTTAAAGTATTAACATCCATTAATGCCTCAAATAATAAGCTATTAAATAGAATGACTACTGACAGTCGCTGACTCTAAATAACATTACACAGAAAGAAAACATGTTGTGTGTATATATATATATCACTTTATATTATATTAACAAAGGAAAATATTTTTTTGTCAAAAAAGCAAAGAAAGCTATTTCTTTCTATATGCAACGTTCATTTTCACTTTCTAGAATCTCTTTTCAAAAAACAAAGAATAATGAAGTCATTGAAAAATATTAGTAGGATAAATAACAAATACGGCGCATTCCAAGATAGTTAATGGGGTTTTAGGTATTTTATCAAAAAAATTATAAGTAATTAATATTGGTCCAAATGACTATTTTTAGACACCAGAGCCTTGTAAAATCAGTTCAAAGATTTTTTTTTTTAACACTATTAATTAGAAAAATTCTACGATAAATTTTAAAAATATTTTTAATAAAAAATTATAAAACAATTATGATCATATATAGACTTTTCTAGATCCCTTGAATTCATATAGCTTGACTTTTCTAAGTCAATTCATACAAATTCATTATTTCGTTCAATAATACAATTAATTCGACATGGTCCTTTTGAGCCCCTAATAGTTTACCAAAGAAATTATTAGGGATATTTAAATTTTTGTAGGGATGCATTGAACATAAGCAAGTTGGCAAATAGATATATAAGAAATTAATGAAACAAGATTCTGATGTCGGCCAGATTTTATTTCTCATAATTTACATTATGTTCCAAGTGATTTTTTTTTTATTGAAAATGGCCGACAGTATATTCCAATAATTGCTGGTCAGTCAATGCTTAGGCTTTATTACCACCATTAATATAAATCATTTTAATCCTTTTCAACATTCTTTCCTATGCACATAGAATGAGTTGTCCATTTACTTGGTATATCGTATATGAGATCTGAAAATTGAAACTTGAGTTTTTCAATAAATAATGGAAAACAGAACTTTTTGGAATTTTTTTAAAGCGGACTGTTTTTATTCTGTTCAATTTGACACATTTTTTACATGAGTTTTTTGATTTGTGTTATATACAGCTGGAGAAATTGCAAGATGATAGCAATCCAGAATTTGTGATTGAAGTGCTTTGAATGCACCCATAATTATAAATTAATACACACATATAGAAGATACATACAAATCCGGTGGTGATGGCGATGGGGTGAGGTGGCAGGCTATGGTAAGTGGTATGGGTTTTGATTTTGTTTTATTTTGGGTCGGGTCGGGTCGGGTCGGGTCGGCGCGGGGTATCAGTGTGGTGAGAGAAGAAGATGAAATTTTATTTTATTTTATTTATAAGATAAAATATAAAGTTACCATTATATCCTTGTATAATTTGATAAAACAATGGTCAAATCTTAATTTTGGTGATCAACTGACGGCAAAAGAGGTGATTTCCATCCATTTTTGTTTTTGCTACAACGGTTTGAAAGGTTTGGGGTGATAGTTGCAACAAATGAAATGTTAGGAAAAAGTCTACAACTGTTTGAAATGTTTGGAGGCGCAACTGCAATTATCCCTATTAATTATGTCATAGGGCCAATAATTGAATGGGCTTAACTATTGTAGTTGGACATATGATATAGACAACTTCAAAAAATACACTTAAAATTATGAATCTTTTAAAAAATCATATGAAAATGTTTTGAAAGTAAAAAAATGTTGTGTGAAGTTAAGTGTCATACACAATGTTACTTTTTTAATTAAAAATAGACTAACAAACACTCAAAAAAGTGAGAAACGCCAATCTTAAAATAAATCCTGGGGTGGTCGATTTTTCTTCCACATATTGTCTCATTGTGATTATGACTCATGTGTATTAACTAAATATAGAACATAACTTTATTTGATCACACGAAAGAGTTGTAGGAACATCTTGTTTGTGGTTTAGATTCCCCAAAATGCTTCTCAACCACACAATTTGGCAACCAACAAAAGATGTCGCAATAATTCGACTTCCATCGTTGAAAGAGCAACAATTGGTTGTTTTTTTGGAACTCCAACAATAAATCCACTTTCAATACTAAAGGAATAACATGACGTACTTTTACTATCATCAACACTTCCTACAAGATCACTATCTTTGTATCCAAAGAGAGTAGTAGGAATATTTCCTGCTCATTAAACTCACAACAAACATGATATCAGGTCTTGTGGCTTGTGGTACATCAGATTTCCCACTAAGCTTCTAAACATGGTGGCATTAACAAGCTTTCATTTTTCTTCTTTTCGGAGTTTCTGGCCTAAAAAAGCATGAAGTTAAGACATGCTTTGCAAATTCCATCTTAAACTTTTTTTAGAATCTCTCTAACACACTGCTCTTGAGTAATAAAAAATCCACTTTCTAATTGGTGTACTTCAATACCCAAAAAATTATGTAATTTTTCCAAATCAGTCATATTAAACTCTTGCATCATCAAAACTCTAAAATCATCCAACATAGCCGATTATTTCCGGTGAAAACAAGATCATCAAGATAAAGACTATCTATAATGAAATTTCCATCATGAGCATTTTTGGTATAGAGAGTATGCTCGTGTGAAATTTTCTGAAAACCATTTTTTTTTAAGCATTAATTCTACTATACCAAGCCCTTAGTGATCGTTCTAAACCATATAAAGCCTTCTTCAACATAAATCTCTTCGTGGATAAAACCATTTAAAAAATGCGTGTTTAACATCAATTTGCAAGAGCTTCAAGTTATTTTGAGCAGCTAAAGAGACCATAAGCCGAACAGTGTCAAGTCTAGAGATCGAGGCTACAAGATAAGCTTTGTAGTCTTTTCCCTTTCTTCGGACATACCCCTTTGCTACAAGACAATCTTTGTGTTTAATGACTTAATTGTCAGGGTTGAGTTTAGTCTTGAACACCCACTTTACTCCTGTAGGTTTCTTGTTTGATGGCAGATTTGTGAGCTCCCATGTACTATCTTTTCGATGGCATCGATTTTTTTCTTCATGGCTTTTTTCCATATTTCTTCTTTTATTGCTGCGTCATATGAAACTGGATCCTCTCATGTAAAAATGAATAAAAAATAGTACCCACTTCTTGAGTAGGACCTATAGACTCATAGATTTCTTGCAACCTTCTCATTCTTGTTCTTGGTAGCTTTTCATCATATTCTTTTCCTCTAGAAGAACTTAGCGGTGAAAGGGATCGACAACTTGGAGATGAAGAATTGCCACAGTTTTCATTTGTAGTGTTATCTCCTTCTTGAAAAATCATTGATTGACTGCTCTCTTTACCTTCAAATATTGCATTTTCATCAAACTTTACATCTCGACTTATCACAATTTTCTTCTTCAATGGATTGTATAATTTATAACATTTAGATCTTTCACTATATCCAACAAAAATGCATTTCGGGGAAATATAGTCTAAATTTATTCCTTATAGAATCTAGAATATGCGTAAAAGCAAGACTACCAAAGATCTCTGCCCAAAGTTCTCGTGGTAGTTACTTTCTTTTAAGCATGCATCTTCCCATTTACATAATGGTTCAATTTTTTCTTTCATGAAATCCATTCTGCTGTAGCGAATCCAGACAGTCAGTTCATGTCTTATTCCAAGATCTCTGCACAATTTTTCAAAATCTTTAAAAGATACTCAGTCACATGATCAGTTCTTAATGTCTTAATAGAAAATCTAAAAAACTTCGCTACTTCATCTTTAAAATCTTTAAAAGCAATCAATTTTTTCTTTAAGAAAATATATCCAAACTTTTCTACGGAAGTCATCAATAAAAGAGATAAATTATCCACTACCTCCAAGGGATAAAATTGGAATTGGTCGGCACAAGTCTGAATGTGTAAGTGTAGTGGTTGTTTGGCTCTCCAAGATGACTTGTATAGAAATTGACTTCTATGCTACTTTCCAAGTTGGCAGGCATCACAAACTTCATTCAGTTGATCAATATGAGGAAGACCATTCACCATTTTATTTTTCTGATAACAACTTTGAGGCTCCTAATTTAAATGACCATACTTGTCATGCCATAATTTTGAAATTTCTCCATTCGTGCTAGTGAAATGAGAAGCAACATTAGTAACTTTCATCTGAGTAGGAAACACATTATTTGATGCAAATGGGATTTTTGTCACAACCTAATTTTCTTTAGTCAAAATGCACACTTTATCATGTATATTGATCTCAAAACCCTTTCTTAAAAGATGGCAAACATTTAGTAGTTTACTTTGCAAACCAGGAACACAATAAACTTTAGACATTTTTTCAAGCTTTCCTGTCATAGTTTATATCTCTAATCCCTTTAATTCCAAAAGCTCTAGCATCTCCAACTTTGGCTTGCCCAAATTCTGATTCGACTATTTTAGAGAACATCTTTTTTTTTCTCGAGTCATATGCTTCTTAGCACTGATATCCTGATACCAAACATCATCATTCTGATTATTTTCACATGTTAATAACAAAGTTTGAGAAGGGTACTTCTCATCGCTGTCATTTTTATAAATGAAACTAGTTTCGGCTTTATCCTCCTTTTTTTTAATTCCAGTACTCATTGCTTTATGGCCAAGTATGTGGCAATGATAGCATTCAACATATTTGTTTCCCTTATACAAGTAATCACTACTTTTATGATAGTAATAGCATTCAGAGAATTCTTTTCTACCTTTTTGTTGATATCTTCGACCTCGACCTATTCGAAAATTGCTTGTGTGATCATCCCTTTCTTCTTCTTTGGAATCTCCACCACTTTGAAATCATCTTCCTCTTACACGAGAATGGTGGCATCTCCCTTAACCTCCAGATCCTTCCTCTTCCTCTAATAGTATTAGAACTAGAGCCTCTGAAATTTCAGATTTGATCCTAGATCAGGGTTCCTGTGCTTTACTCGTAGTTCATGAGATTTTATTGATGCAAGCAAATCATCTAATGAAAGTGTTTCCAAGTCTTTAAATTCTTCAATTGTGACAGCTATGAAATCGAATCTTGATGGCAGACTTCGAAAAAATATTTCAACAACTTTCTGATCTTGTAAACTTTCGCCATTGAATGCCATTTGATTTATTATTGTGGTAATCTCAAAGATTGTAAGCATACCTTTTCTATTCTCTCTTCTCCAAGGTATGCCGTCTGCCAAAATTTTTCAATACTACTTTGAAGTTTCGGCTATTGCAATTTGGTAAAACACCAATCTTTCAATTGCCGAAAAGAGCTTTACTGTCTTTTTCTTTCTTTTCATTCAAAGCATTTCTCTGTGCTTGAGTCATTCCATCTTCATTATCTGGATCTTCAAAACCTTCATCAACAATATTCTAGAGCTTCATAGATTTCAACAACACTTTCATATTATGACTCCTATAGTCATAATCTTCCCCCATTGAAATGAGGAATAAGAGACACCAAATTATTTGGATTTGCCATGATTTTCTTTTTCAAGATATGTCACTACTGTTGTATTCTGATAACAATCTCGTTAGTGATGGAAAGCTCTGATACCAGTTTGAAGGCAAGCAAAGTTGGGAATTATATTTTTAAAAATAATTAATCGCATTGCCTTGAAAAGTTACTGCAAATTACATTCCAAATTATGTAGACTAGATGACACAATAAAATACATCAGAATAAGTGTGACTATTACATATCCAAGAAGACTCCTTAAATCACTCAATCAATTATTGGAATACTAGTAGACATTTGACTAAAATAAAGTTCACGAAATGATTATTGAAAACTTGGGTTGTCTTGTCAATGTATCCTCCACCTCCCTTTCACATCACTCTGGTAAGTAGGCCATTATTCCTCCTCATTTTGCTCTGTAATGCATCTACGTAAATTGTGCTGGAATTGGTTAAGTGTAAACCTTGAAAAGTGATTTTTAGTGTCAACTTCGACCAAATATTTGGAATTGATCCGATAGTCAAATTATGAAAATAAATAGACTAACTTGTTGTATTCGTCGATTAGATCATTGTGCTACATTTGGAATCTCAAAATCAATTCCGAGTAAATAAGAAATTACGGTCTAAAGATGGAAGGAAAGAGAAGAAACAAGCTAAAAATTTGTCTAATTCCGTCGCTCGCCTAGCGCTCGAGCGACAATATAGTGGCAAAGTATTTGTTTCTGACACTTGAGCGATGCAAGGGTGACATGCTAGCGATAGCAAAAGCTGCGACCCTTGAGTAAGGTTGTTGATTTTGGGGCGTGCCACTTCACACACAACCTTTTAGTCTCTATAAATTAGACCCTTAGGACGTCCATTTGTTCATCTCAATGATCTACAATCATAGCATAGAATAAATTCATCTTCTCCTAGTCTAAATTCTGCATTAAAAGCTATTTTTTCCGTTATCATTTAAGGAGTACAAAACCAAACTTCGATTCGTTGTTCTTGTGTTTTGAAGTGCTACTAACACAAGAAGATTGTCGTTGTATCTTTAGAATTGATTTCCACCATTTATAGGTACCGTTGTGGGGCAAATTCGACTTAAGGACAAATATTTCAACTCTGCCTCTACTTTACATACATTTATTTTTGGCAATGCTTTGACATTCATTTTTATTTTGTGTTTTCACTCATATCCTTACCATTACTCTGTCAAATTTTTGGTAAGGTTGGTAAATTATTTTAGTTTAAAATCATCACTCAAATCCATCATTTTGGTCAACATTCTTAAGTCGAATTTTCCATTTGAGTGATAACTTTATTCTAGTATTGTATTCGGTTAAACTGCTTTTGCTTCAATTTAACTTCTTCTACTCATTCTAAAAATTTGATTTTGGTTTATCTTCTGTTTTATGTAAACAAAAATGAATACAGTTAACAATACCTCTTCGAATGATACTTTAAATATGGGAACTTCAGAAGGAATGTTACCTAAATTGGCTCCTACTATTGGAATTCCTCCGGCTGCGGTTGCCCTTACCACTATTCATACTAATTGCGTTCCACATGGAGAGAAATCGAAGAAGTTTAGTGGGATTGATTTCAATAGAAGGCAGAAAAAGATGTTATTCTATCTCACGACCCTAAATTTGGCCAAACTCTCCAACGAAGATTCTCCCACCGTACAAGAAGTGAAAAAAATAGAGCATCATTGATTGCATTGGATGCTTGGAAACATTCCCATTTCTGCAAAAACTATATTTTGAATGGGTTGGACAACACATTATATAATGTGTATAGTTCTATGAAATATGCAAAGGAACCGTGAGAATCCTTGGAAAGAAATACAAGATTGAAGACGCCGAAACTAAGAAGTTCATTGTGAGGAAATTCTTAGACTACAAAATGGTAGATTCAAGAATGGTCATCAATCAAGTTCAAGAATTGCAGTTTATACTCCATGACATTCATGTCAAGAATACGTCTCTAAGTGAATCATTTCAAGTGGATGCAATTATCAAGAAACTTCCACCCATGTAGAAGGATTTCAAAAATTATCTTAAGTATAAGCGCAAGGAGATGAATAATGAAGATTCATTGTCCAGTGGAAAATTAAAGAAAATAATCAAAATTCGGACAAGTATGTTGGAATTCATATACCACATGCTAAGGCTAATGTGGTGAAATTCTGTAACAAAAGCAAGAAAAGAAAGCATTCCATCGAACCATCCAAGAAGAATGCAAAGAAGTTCAAAGGCGATTGCTATAATTGTTGAAAGGTCGGACATTGATCTGTTGATTGTTGTAAACCTAAGAAACAAGCCCAAGTGAATATCATCGAATTTGATGTAATATCTAATGGTATATCAGATATAAATTTGTCAACCATTATTTCAGAATGCAACAATGTTGGAAATCCCATGGAATGTTAGGTGGATACGGATGTTACTCGTTATATTTGTGCTGACAAATGAATGTTCTCATCCTACACTCCTACTGATGATGATAAATTATTCATGGAAATCTCTTCACTTTTAAAGGTTGAAAGACAATGCAAAGTTATTTTGAAGATGACACCGGACAAGGAACTTAGCCTTAATAATGTTCTTCATGTGGTGGATATTCGCAAGAACTTAGTATCAGATTCTTTGTTTAGTAAAAGTAGGTTTAAATTAGACTTTGTATTGGATAAATTTATATTTACCAAGAATAATATGTAGATTATGTAAAAGATGGACAATTCAAGATGAATGTCCTTACCATTGT
>CAIGRL010130612.1:0-13481 GCA_903798325.1 Fraxinus xanthoxyloides | reverse complement strand
GCTTTGCTGCCACCTCAGCTATAGTTTGGGCGGATATAATTTATCAACTTGAGCTTACATTTGCTAGATTGCTGATGCTTTAAGGAAGTTACTAAGAGTCGTTTCATAATGAGCGTCTGAATGTGTGAAGTAGCGTTCTTCTTATGAATGAAAATATTGCCTAATAGTTTTCGTCTCTTTATTGGTTCCTATAAACATCGTATTTCAGTTTCTTTCTTTCTTGCTTCTTCTTTTGCAGTTCTCTATGTTTTGAGTGAGCCATCAGATGGTGTTTAACTTATTTTGGACTGCAGCATGGACAAAACGCTCTTGAAGCCTGACAAAGAATTCAGAGTTGAAAAATGTTGTTGCAAGTTTAAATTGCAAAAAGCAGAGTTAAAGAGTTCGTGTTCGAGGGCAAATACAAGATCTTCGACATCTGCAAAAAAGGGCTTGTGTACGAGGCAAGTTGCAGCAGTCATCATCTCATGGAAAGTTCTTACACTGGATCACTGAATGAAAGCCTAATCAGTATGTGAATCTTTTATGGATATGCAAGGTATACAATTGTAATAGGGTATAAAAGCCTTAAAAATTCCTATTTATTATTTGTTCGAATACACAATTTCGTCGGAGAATTTTCAGATTTGATTTTAAATATATTCATTCTTTGTCAATGATTTAACAATCTGTATCTATCTTCTTAAACTGCGAAGTTTTTGTCTCTATTTATACAATAAAAATAAAAATAAAAATAAAAATAATAATAATAACAAAGAAGAGAATAAGAACATGATGCAGAGCCGCAACTGGTAGGAGAGCACAATCAAGTCCTTTATCACTTAGGAACACATTTGGATATTCACACCAAGCACGATACGTTTGGACCTTATTACGAGAATATTAGGTCATCCTCTTGTTCATGCGATTATTTGCATATGTAACATGTAACATTATGATTGTGATCATCACCACATATAATCCCAAGATTCAACACTTCTCTATTAATCATTCACACTTCAGTGTATCAAGGATTTTGCATACGCTCGGAGCAGTGTTTTAAAAAGTGTAAAGCGTAGCGAAGCGTAGAGGCCAATTTTCAGCCTATGAAAACTTTAAGCTTACAAAAGTGTTTTCACATTTTGATATTATTTTAAAATTTTAAATCAATCTAAAAATTATTTAATAGTTAAAGAAAAAACGTTAAAAAAAAAAGTGAGCCTAGGCGACTAGGTCGGGATAAAAATAAAATTGCAAGCGAGACATTTTTTGCCCACTAAACGCTTATGTGCCGCTTTTTAGAAAATTGGTTGGGAGCTTTATCTCGAGAGGTAGTTAGTTACCCATTTATCATATTGTCAAGATGTGACAGAAAGTCAACAACATCTTACATTCTTGGGACAAGGTGGTCGATGAATCTTCCCACCCTGGTGGCTCTCATGGCCTCGACTATTCTCACATTTCGTTACAACCACACCAAGACGTTCGTGTTTTCCATCACTTTGAGAAATACTCATGGTATGGACACCAATGGATGCACTCCTCACCATCAGAACTGTCCTCGTTGACCCATTGTACCACTTCTAAATAGGACCTTCGACCTTCGTTGCCGCAGCAATAAGCTTTCATGCAAGTGTAGAAGTAGGTTAGGAACCAAAAAAATCCATGGGAGCCAATCAAGATCAAAGCCACAATGGGAAACCAAGGCTGGGAAATGTTTGGCAAGAAAACATAGAGAAGAAAAGTTCCATTTATTACACGAAGGCGGAGAAGGGAAGAGGTTAGAGGAAACCTGATGTCTCCTCTTCCACCCCTTCATTATTCACAAGGAATATCTCTTTTCTATTTTTTTCCCCTATTTTTTTGTTGATTTGAGATGCATCTATTAAAAAATCTCTCTATATAAATGTACGTACGCACCATTGCAAGAATGAAACAACAGTAACGTCGAAAATGAGAGGTAATTTACGATGTACAAATGAAACGACATGTTTAGTTGAAAACAACTAAGTAATTTACAAATATATATTTATTATCATTAAGGAAAGAAATGAATGGAGGATAAGTAAATAATAGTTTGATGTTAAAATAGATTATAAGTTACTTTTAATGTTTCTCATAATTTGATGCCCTTAGTTTGAGAAATTAATTTATAAGTTAATAATAATAATAATAATAATAATAAAAAGCATTATAATGCATATTGCATAGGCTTATATTCCATTGCCATCATTTTACTTGAAAATTCTTCACGAGATGATGATAAGTTATGTTTCTGCGTCAAGTTTCACACGCTTGAACACCCAGTACTCTAATAATTCCCAAGATTTCTCATTTTTCCATAAACTGAACTCCTGCAAATCCATTAAAGACCTCAAACAAACCCATACTTTAATTATCAAAACAAGCCCATCACTCCGTACCCAACAAATTTTGTACACAAAAATCATATCTTTATCTGCTTCCATATTACAAGCTACAGATTTCGGCTACATTTATACCCTTTTAGTGCGATTACCTGTCCCAGATATATCAGTGTATAACGATATTATTAAATACCTTTCAGGTTCAAGGAGTAAGAAGAGTTCTTCAATTGCATTGGTTTTGCATTGCGAATTGATTGAAAAAGGCTTGTTTGGTGATAATTACACGTACCCTTTTGTTCTCAAAGCATGTGCCCAGTTGTGCGCGCTGAGAGAAGGGGAAATGGTGCATGCCCGTGTGATTAAAAATGGATATGTGATGGATTTGTATGTGGTCAACACGTTGATGCGGTTATATGGGGTTTGTGGGAGAATTGGGGATGTTAGAAAGGTGTTTGATAAAAGTCCTCACTGGGACTTGGTTTCCTGGACTACTTTGATTCAAGGGTACGTGGATAATGGGTTATGGCAGGAAGGGGTTAAGGTGTTCTTTGATATGTGTGAAGCAGATTATCGAGCCGATGAGAAAATGATGGCTGTCGTGATTTCTGCGTGTGCTAAATTGGGGGATTTGAGCTTGGGGAGGAAGTTGCATGAGTATATATGCAATCAAGGGGTAAATGTTGATGTTTATGTTGGGAACTCAATGGTGGATATGTATTTGAAATGCGGTGATATCGAATCTGCTCACAAGGTTTTTAATCAGATGCCAGTGAGAAATGTGGTTTCTTGGAATTCTATTATTTTGGGGCTGGCAAAGAGTGGGGATTATGAAGAAGCCTTGAGGGTGTTCCGCAAAATGCAAAGAAAAGGAATTGAGCCGGACAAGGTTACTTTAGTCGGTGTACTCAATTCATGTGCTAATCTCGGGGTACTTGAATTGGGGAAGTGGATTCATGCTTATGTGGATAAAAATCAAATTGAAGTGGACGGGTTTATTGGCAATGCTCTTATTGATATGTATGCGAAGTGTGGAAGCATAGATGATGCCCTTGAGGTATTTGAAGATATCAATCGTAAAGATGTTTATACATATACCACTATCATCGGAGGGTTAGCCATGCACGGGAAAGGGGAAACAGCGCTTAAGCTGTTCTCTGAGATGTGTGAACTCGGCATACAGCCAAACAAGGTGACATTCATTGGCATTCTGACAGCATGCTGTCACGCAGGACTTGTGGACGAAGGCCATAGACATTTTGCAGAAATGTTTAAGTTGTATAACATAAAACCTCAAACCGAGCACTATGGCTGCATGGTCGACCTTTTGGGTCGAGCAGGGTTGATAAATGAGGCTGCTGAGTTTGTCGAAAACATGCCTATCAAGCCTGATGTGCTGATTTGGGGATCATTGCTTGGAGCTTGCAGGATCCATGGGAAACTTGACCTTGCAGAAAGAGTAATGGAGAAGTTTGTAAAGTTAGAACCTGAAGAAGATGGTGCATACGTACTCATGTCAAACATTTACGCGGCTGAAAAGAAATGGAGTGATGCATTTCAGCTGAGGAAAAGAATGAAAAGAGGTAAAATGAAGAAAAACCCTGGATGCAGCTCAATTGAATTGGATGGCGTTGTTTATGAATTTCGTCGTGGGGATAAAGCACATTTAAAGTCGAAAGAAATATATATGTTGCTTGATAAAATGAAACACAATTTATTTGATACTGAGCACTTGATAGATAACTCTGTATATTTACAGTAAACAATTGATGATGATCGACAAATGGTTCACTTGATAATGATACAGAAGGATAAACCCACAATTATCACTCTGTTTTGGCAGATAGGATGAGTTTACTAATAACGCATTTGCACATAGTTAACGGGGTGGGATGTAAACCATTCTATAAATCATTATGTACATGTGACACAACCGTTTTCTTAAAGAATAATGATACTTGTAAATAATGGTTTACATATAGACGAGGTGTCAAAAAGAGATGAGTTGAAGAAATTCTGATTCAATTATATCTCAATATATCATGTGTATGTAAAAACATAACATGAATCATTATGCACATATAGCACAAAACATTACATAAATCATTATGTACATGTAGCACATCCATTTATTAAAAATCATCATAATCATTACATGGTTTAGAGAATGATACAATCAACTATTTGTCTCTTAATCAACATAGTTTAGTAAAGGAATCAGCAGAGTCTAGCATTAAAAGACGATTCTTGATACATCCTCGAGTAGTTTAATCAAGTTGTGACAGCAATGTCGATAATGAAATATATTATTATCAATTTAATTATATAATTAAATTGTAGAAATGATTCCTATCAAATAAAAGCTACAATGAAGACTAATCCTAATCAATTTTTAAAATTAACGAGAGGTTATTAGCATATAATAATTCAACATAGACCACCTAAGAAATCAGTAAACAATTGTATAACAAATGAAGAACCAAGTCTCAAAATCTTGACAACTGGCATAGATTTTCCAACAAATCTTGATATAAAGAAACCAGTCGTTGAAGTCAGTACAGAAGACAGCCTGCATTATAAAAATTGTATCCATAATGTGAAATCAATTGGCCCTCAAAAAATTGCAACATCATTGAATACAACGTCAAATATTTTTATATGCCCATCTTAGTAACTTCCGCAAGAACATACATACTTTTGACATGACATTACAGACATATCATACGAATATGATGCATCCTCCGTAATTTTCTTCTGCTGGCATAGGAAAAGATCAAGATCAAAAACTGATGATAATTGGTTTTTCAATGCCGAGCCCTCCGATTTTGCGTTCCAATTCTGCTCCCAATATCTCTAAACGTTCACACTCCAGCGTGCACAAGTCCGTGCTCTCGGCTGGCTCCATGGCTACGGGCTGGCCAAAGCAACTCGGTGACTTTATCAAGAGAAAAGGCAGACCATCGTCCAAGAATACAGGGCTGACTGAAGAGAATCTCCAAGAGTTTAATAGCAGAAACGCAATTCTTGAGACAAGGTACTCTACATGCAGCCCTTATTACAAGGGCCTAACAGATTTTTCCCTTGATATCAATAGAGGAAAGCAGTCAGGATCCAGTCCTGGAAGAGAAAGCCATGCAGCTACTTTTGTCAGTTCTGCTTCCAAATCAAGTTTTGTAGTCAAGGTGCAAAAAGGGAGTACTTCTAGCTATACTGAGAAAAACCGTGAAAAATCATCTTCATCATCGAGTTCTTTCTGGAGTAAGAGCAAAGGACACACTCATGATGTGATTTCAGATTCAACTGCTACGGGCATGATAATAACAAAGATTAGAACAAAAACAAAGACGAATGATTCAGAATTGGAGCGGAAGAAAGTCAGTTTGACCGCCCAAAGGAATGAAGATACTACTGGTTTATCAAATAAGAAGCCCTTGAATGAGAGAGAACAAGAACTACCACCCACCATTCTGTCGCCAACTTCTCCGCCGAAAATATCATCACTAACTATACGAGACACACTTTTGCCATCATCTCCATCACTACAACTACTAACACCACTTGCACAAACACCACCTATGGCAGCAGCTCAAACTTCAGCAACTGAAGATTACCCACCACAAATATTATCACAAACTACACAAGAACCGATTTTTCCACCGTCTCCACCAATACAACTACCACCACCGCTTGCACAAGCACCACCTACGGCAGGAGCTCAAACTCCAGCAACTGAAGATGTCGTTTTAAGAAATGAGGAAACGAAGAGAACAGGAAATGATAGAAAATATGTATGGGCCGACAACTATAGGCCCTTTTATTTGAAAGATTTTCTATGCAATCGAAGAACAGCACTTTGGCTACAAGATATGGTAAGTAAATTTTGTCATTTCTCTTATGTTTTTGACCTTTTTCACTACTACGAAAAGGGTTCCTACTGTGTTATTTTTGCAAGCAGGTTAAAGCAGAAGAATGCGGTCACTTCATTTTTGAAGGACCGCCAGGAGTGGGAAAGAAAACTATGATTTGGGCTTTGCTTAGAGAAGCCTTTGGAGAGGACAACGTACAGGTGAATTCTACAAACAATAGACGAATAATATAGCTATCTTGATTATCGTAATTTGCAGAAATAATATGCATCAAACAGAAATCAAATTCAGGATTGATAGAAGTGTTGCAAATCTCTAGCATAAAGTGAATTCTTAACAATATTTATCATCCATAAGTTGTAAAAAGTAAAGCGGCTAAAGAGCTTGTTTTATATCTAAAGGTTCAGTTGGTTGTATGCCTGTAAATAACTAGCCAAATTGACAAGTTGAAAACAAGCTAATCAAGTAAAATACAAGCCTTCGCCTTCATCTTATATCCCACCTTTTCTTCCTAAACAATTATAATTTCTACTTATCTTCATGCATGTATCATCAACCATTAAATTCTAGCCAACACTAATTACTCACTATATCATTCTTCCACACTATTCCATAGAAAACCATCAACATAAGGTCAAGTTTCTCAATTATTCTGTTATAGAACTCAAAATTAGGTAGCTAAAATCAAGTTTCTCTTCATTAACATAGAAGAAAGTGTTAAAATTACGTTATAACCACATATGCATTTCCCTTGAATAATAACTTGTGCAATATTGATATGGGCATTATTGTGTGTCACAGATAGTAGTCCTTCCCACTTTTATAATTGTATAAATTGATATTGTATATTACATAATCTTATCGTACAGGAATGAAACTTTGTAAACGATAGTGTCTTCGGGTGCTGTAAAAAGTAAAATTCTTTGAATATCCCAGATTGATGTCCAAGCAACACTTTCCACATATAATTTTATAGGTACTGATAAATTTTTATTTATTTTCAACAGGCAAGGGAGGAGTGCAAGGAATTTTATTTGAAGGTATACTCCATGTTTGTATTATCATAATTAGGTGCATGGATTCCCATAAACCGGGAGAAACTACATTCTTCTCCGTATTTATACATAAATGACATGTAAAAACATGAGAGCTTTTCATTGTGAATCATTACTTCTTCCCTTTCTTTGTCAGTCTGTCAATAGAATTAGACCAGCAACTATCAGACGAAGCACATGGTAAGAAAATGAAAAGGCTACCACAGTGACATTCGGAGTTATATTGCTTAGAGTATAAATTCACAACAGAATAAAAAAGTCAATACCTCTATCCATTACCTCAGTTACTAGTCAACAGGAGAAGTAGCATTTTGCTAGTTAACAATTTCGCTTTTGTGTGATGTAATGAGCTTTCAAAGCAAATAGCAGAGTCCATACTCATAAAGATTCAACCGCTTGAAACTCATCACGAGATTCTAACAGAGCTTGTATACCCCCCAAAATGTGCTTGCTACTCTTGAAATCTACCCAAATTGCACATACTTCTCACTGAGTAGACCTGCCTAGATTTAAAATAAGACAGAGAGGACATCATCCAAAATGCTTAGCAAGACTATCCAATTTCTCAACACGCATGAATTTGATAAATGTTGATGGCATATTCATCACAGGGAGAAGGAGTGGGCAGTGTCCTGGTAAATTTAATGGTGTCACAACAACACATTGAAGTCAATCTCTCTGAACTAAAAGGTTACGAGAAGCACATCCTTGTTGAACTTATTAAAGAGAGAAGTACCAAGTTGTCCAACAAAGCTTTGCAGGGAAATCACGGGGACTGCAGAGGTAACACATGTGAAATACTCTTTAAGAAAAACTATTTTTACTTGAAAAAATGCTGAGAAAATGACAAATTATTTCGTCCATATAATTTATGCAGCAATCATTCTATATGAGGCAGACAAGATATCTACTGATACCCTGACATATATCAAGTGGATATTAGAGAAGTTTAAGGGGTGTAACAAAGTATTCTTTTGCTGCAGTGATCTCTCAAGGCTGGAGCCGGTAAAGTCACTGTGCACTGTTGTTCGACTCCTCCCACCTTCTATTGAAGAGGTAGAATGCTCACACTCTTTAGGGGTATTTGGTAAGGTAGATTGAACAATACTGGATAATATAAGAAAAAGAAAAGAAGTTAAAATCTTCTCTATTATACTATCTAGTCGTATCTAGCAAGATGTACCAAATAACCCCTTTATGTCTCAAATTCAGCACACACTTACCTTCAACTTACTAGTCTCTTAGCTCTTACCTTCACTTTTAATTCTCTCTTTTCCAGATTGTAGAAGTTTTGGAATTAATTGCAAAGCTAGAAGGAATACATTTACCTAACCAGTTGGCGGTTAAGTTTGCTAACCACTCCAACAATAACCTGAGACAAGCCATCCGCTCATTTGAAGCTACCTGGCACTTCAAGTAATGCTCATCTACTTATACATCCATTTTTCATTTGTGTATACTTGAAGTCCATGTTCTTTTTTTTCATGGTCAAAATTATCCCCTTACCTTATTTATTTGATGATGTGGTTTCAGTTCATACTTGACTGAAGATCAAGCTATCAAGAATGGGTGGGAAGATAAAATTGCAAATCTTGCTATAAAGATAATGCAAGAGCAAACCCCAAAGCAGTATGTGTCAATTCTAAAGCTTTGTGATTCTAAGACTTGGAAAATATCAGTCTCATTAATTTCATATATGTGCATGTTGTCCCAAGTTAAAAAAATTAATATACAAGTTAATAAATTTTAAGATAAATAATTTTTTCGTTGATTAAATTTGAAAACAAATTATTTTGAAGGTAAATCAATAATTCCTATCTTAATGTCAAAATAAGTCAACTTTTTCTACATATTATAAAAAAAGAAGTATCAATCTAAACATGTTTGATAACAAAATTTTACTCAAAGTTTCACTTTTAAGCATAGCCAAGACATGCTCTAATCAACTATTGATTCAAAATGTCTACACCTAGCACAGATCTAACAGTGAAAATCATTTACTTCCATAGGCTATATAATATCCGAGGAGAACTACAAAATCTAATAGAGTATGCTGTAGCTCCTGAGTTCGTATTCAAAGTGAGAGAATCCTAGTCCTTTGTCTTCCCTTAGTAATTAAATTTTATATTAACTAATTCTCTCTTGTGCAGACCCTTGTTGAAGAATTGAAGAAAAATCTTGATGAGTACTTGCAGCCGCTATTTGACAATTTTTTTAATAAATACAATGTATGAATTCCAGCAAATCAAATGATTTATTTCAGATTCCAGCGATTTTTTTTTTTTTTCGAAAACATAAAAAAACATGGCACGAGAAGTAACCATTTTTATTTTGACCAGAGAAATCATGAAGCTAAGAAGCTCATGGCGTCTGCATGTGCATGGGATCAACAAGCAGAACTTATTAAAAGAGAAACTGATTCTCGAAAGAATGTGGAACAATTTATGAGGATTGAAGGTAAGATCAGCACTAATGATACAAAATCACATGACCAGAAAAGAATTTTATTTTTATCTTTTACCAATTTACACGAATAAAGGTCAGAAATTAATTACGAGTAAAGATTTGGATAATGTTTCAAGCATGTAAAAGACAAAAGGACTTGGACAATACTTGAGTTTAACTTGACACGAAAATTGCAAAGTACTCGCATTCAAAATCTTGATTCTGAAAGGTTTGACAAAATGCTAACACATGTCTGATTAAAGACCATAAACGTTGCAGGCTTCTAAGTGGCTTCAGATCAGCCTGTCGCCCAAAATCATCCATCTGAACATCAAACTATGTACAGTATTTAGTAACTAATGCAAACATCAAAATACCAAGTACTCTAAAACATCTAAGTATATGAGCTTCTCTAGTTATTGCTTAGATCTAGATTTTTGGTAATTCCTAATATCACCATTTCACGAGCTATAAAGAGGGATATATTTCTGCCTACTACATAAAAACAGAAGGTCACCTAAAAGCATGGTCCTTTTCAACTTGATCAACGTTACTACAGTAGGAAATGAAAAATAAAAGAATGGTTTTGCGAATTGGGATGTATTTTGCTAAGATTGTGTGCTTAAGCAAAATTAATTTCGGTTCAAGGAATAAGTATTTTTTAGGAACAAAGAAATCATTCAGGTAGATAGGTGCAAGTGTTTGTTGCCACCTATAAGTGAGGCAAAGAAGAATAAAATGATAAGAAAGAAATTCAAGAAGTGATGAGAATTTTATGTCTGCTCCGGCATAGCATAATATCCCATATTACATCCTTCATGCATTTACCTCAGGATGCTACTGTAATAAGCAATAACTTCGCTGCTATTCGATCTGTAAAACTGAGACTTCTATTAAATAGTTCAGTGTTATGTTCATTTGTTAGCAGGTTCTGGTATACATGCTACTCTTACTCTTCAGCTTGCAGAGAACCTATGCTTTTACTTGACACATAAATGAATAGCAATTGTTATTACCTAACTGACTAATATATCATGAGAAAGGGCAAAAAAAAAAAAGTTTTGAGCGTCACAATCATTTAGTCACAGACTTTGCGTGCTCATACATGATCTTACTTTATGTGCATAAAATGTAATCATAATTGTTCAATATTTAAGTGTGCTACATGATTCACTTTCTGCATCTTTCCGCAGAGTTCATAGCGAAATTCATGAGTTGGTACAAGAGCTTGGTTGTAAAGAACAAGGAGTTTTGTCCAGGTGCACTCTAAGGATGATACTGGCAGTTTGATTTGCCTTTCTTTCATATTGATATGAATATAATTATAGAAAAATGCCTAGCACTCAAGTTTTGTCATAACTTGAAGAATGCATATAAAAGATAAAAATGAAAATTTTTACTAAATGCCTTGTTTGGCATACCTTAATACAACTATAAAGTTGTATATACCCTATAATTCTTGGAATTCTTAAAATAAATGATACTCTCTTTAATTTCCATGCTTGGAAAAACTGCATGTGAATCTCTCTTGAAGCATGAGCTTGAAGGCATGAGTTTTTTCCTTTTAACATCAATAAACAGTACACAACACATTGTCATTTTACTAGCCAGTAAAGCACCAGGAATTCTTTATTTTCTACCCATAGCCATTCATTAAACTCAAAATCTATCTATAAAAAAAATATAACAGGCCAAACATACCCAATCAATATAATGTCAAAATAGGAATATGTTGTATCATTTGATCTAAAAGCTTAAATTATTAGAGAGGGTCATGTATATATCATCTAAATTGTCTTCATCATGCCCCCGTGTGTAGGCTAGATACATATTTCACATGAAAAGGACTAACACATGCACAATTTTAATAAATGAGCGCTTTAGCTTTAGCAACAAAGTTCTGGTCTTATAGTTGGACTTTTTTGAGCCTGTCCGTAATGATCCATCTCATGAATTTAAAGAACATGAACGTAAAGGCATCTAAGGCACCAAATAGCATTAAAGCATATTTACACTGTATAATCATCAAAGCATTCCCAGTAAGATAGTCATTTTGCCAGCATTTCTTGTCCCAACACAAAAATAACCGTCAACTCCTTCAACGACCTAAAATTGCATGTAACACGTGGTCACATCAACGTCTAATACTGCCAAGCTGATCTTGATTGATGATAATCCCACAACACAGTATGGCAGTCTTAGGGCGTGTTCGGTAGAGATTAAAATCGAATTAAAATTGAAAAACTAGCTATTATTGTTGACTTTTATTAGACGATTGAGACCCAATAACGGCTATATTTTCAATTTTAATTGGATTTTGAACTATACTAAATACGCTCTTATTGTCAATGTTCAATATCTATTCCATGCCTCCCTTGACATTGCCTGTACAGTTCCGAAGCAGGCTCCATACAAGCATGCCCCAGTACTCTCCAGCTCCACAATCTATTTTGGAGGCCACCCATTTCGTGTTGGTGGCATTCAATAGCTATCCTACGCTGCCCCACACGTAGCTTCTTCAGTTAAAGAGCTACCTCAATACATGAATGAACCATGCTCTCTGTCTTCACTATCTGTCATGGAGACAACCCCCATTTTCTAGTGTTATGGCTTACAGACGTTTCGACTAAACTCGACATCCCACTCCAGAAACCATCTCGATGCTACCTACCTTTATGCCAACCCTGTATTCTACTCCTAGACGAAACATGCCAGAGTCTACAGTCTACTATTACTTTGTCCATGTCCACGACAAAGTTACAAATAACTCTCTTAAAGTCTCCCATGTCTCTGCTCACAACCTCACCAAGCTGCATTTGGCCAACTCATTTATTCGTACTTTTTTGTCCCAAGGTCAACATTTCAGATGGAAGCGCCTTCTGCGAGAATATTAGGATAGAATCACAATTCACTCTCATATTGAAGAAAAACCTTATACCAACCCTTAATTCCCTTATCAAGTCACTCAATTTTTTTTGTATAGGCTTATTGATGTAGATTTCTTGGTTAGGAATACTCCCTTGTGCTTTTTGTATATGAACGTGTATCGGCACAATTAACATTTTTCCTTTCATATTTTCCTGGATATCTTCTCTTTAAAACCATGAAGATTCTAGAAACCAATAAACCGCGAATCATAAATTAAAATACATGTCAAACACCCACAGACACGAACCTGTAACAAAGCGCATTTCAAATTTTCTTGAAATCAAGTTCTCCCTCAATAACAAAATGTCCACGACAAACTGGAAAACACTATTCACCACTTGCGCCAATGCGCCTTCTCATTAGCAGAAGCAGTCTCGCACTCGATGATAGTGTATCTGCATGACTGCATTAAATTGTCTATTATACCTTTAATGAAAAATGAAGCAATTTGTTTTTTCAATTTGTCACGAATTTCGAAAAGAAGAAATAACTTTCATAAGAAACTACATTAAAGTGATGTTGTAGATATTTTAAAAGTTGTTATCGATATTTAACTCTATTTATCTCGATACTTCATTTATTTAGAACGAAATTTCATTTCAAATATGAGAGTTCTCTACATTTCATAAAATTCTAGACATTTGAAATGTAATTCTTGATATTTTATACACATGTCAATGAGAAATATAACATTTATTATGATTTGATACGTGTACTTTTGAAATAAGTAGGATATATTATGTGTTAAAATCTTGTTGTTTTTACTTTGAAAAAAAGTTATATTCCAAAAGTGATTAATAAAAGCATTTTATATTCCAAAAGTGATTTTAAAAGAAGTCACATTG
>CAIGRL010130587.1:0-20624 GCA_903798325.1 Fraxinus xanthoxyloides | reverse complement strand
GCTCCTGCCGCAACAGGCGCTCCCAATAGGGAGCCGCCACTTGGGCATTTTGTCAACAAAGTTGTAAAGATTTTGTATAAGTAGCACTAATTCAACTAACTATAAATTTGACCGGTCACTAGAGACTGGCACTGAAGTTGGGCACTATGAGCACATTTGGGAAAAAAAGTTTCTATTTACAAGCTGGGGATCCACACATTACGTGAACCAAAATTCAATAAGTTAAAATTCCCAACTTATCTGGCTTATAAGTTGGTTTATAAATTTTGGTCAACATAATTTGTGAGTCCCCTATTTATTAGACCAACATTTTTTTGCCAAAATGCTCTAGGATCTCTACACTCCGGATTAACCCCAAGTGAAATAATGCAAAGCCCATATTGTTGATTTTAATGAATAGGAAAGTCACTCTATTTTGTTATATTTCACTTAACCCCTAAACGAACTGCAGAGAAGAGAACGCTAAAAGTCCATCCTGTCCCTTTCTCATACAACTAGCAGATCATAAGCATACCACCACAAAGCCAAAATAATTATGTAGCTACTACACCTAGTGATGTGAATATAATTTACCAACTCACACAATTAAGCTCAAATAGGCTAATCAAAATTAAAGTCTGAGAAATGATTACTAAGCACCAACCTTAGCATATGCTAAGCAGCGAATAATTGATGTGACATGTCATTGGTGCATAGCATAAGTTAAGAACCGGTACTTAGTAGATCACTGCTCATTAAAGGTTTACTCCAATATTGTTTTGATATTTTCTTTTGAAACTCATAAACAGTATAATATTCACGATATTTATAATACACTTTTTTTCAGAAAAGTTACTGTAAGGACAGTTAGAAAACACTGTTCCTGTCTTCTTTCTGTCCACACACTTTGTCTAGATAAATGCACAGATTATCAATTTCAAACCCTGAATATATTTAATAAGTGGGGATATCTATATTCCATAATTTTTGGAAATTGAAGAGAATTGACTAAGAGATTTTAGCAAGAATCAAACATAACCTTGTAATTCTTGTTCTGTGGTACTTCTCGCTTAGCTATGTCAACGAGCCAAGTTGGAAAAAAAAAAGCTCGGACTCTGTGGTACTTTTCGCTTAACTATGTCAACGAGTTAAGTCGAAAAAAAGGCTCGGACCGAGCCCGAACTTTTTTGGACCGGGCTTTTTTGGCCTTAGCCGAGCCGAGCCAAAAGAAATGAAGTTCGGCCCGAACTTTTGGTCCGAGCCTTATCGGCCCGAAAATGGGGCTCGGCCCAAGCCTCTGCTCGGTGTGACCGAACCCAAGCTTTTTTGCCATCGCTATTCTCGCTGGTGCAAGTCCATTGCCATCTTCCTCTGGTGTGCCAGTAAGTTGTCTGTTCTTTTGATGTCCATCAACAGCTTTTCTCAATGCTGGAATTCCAATACCAACATGCGACTTTCCAGATAGTTTTCCATTAGTCTCATCGGCAAGAACAGAGTCTGGATTTTCAATAGCAATAGTTATAACTTCGGGTCTTTTGCTACTGTACTTTCTCACCATCTTTCTCAAGACTTCGGAAACAGTTCTTTCCATGTGAGGGCAATTGACAGGACAGCTTGATAGTGCAGCATGTGCAGCTTTATGAAGTGCATCCAAAAGTTTTCCTCTATCAAGCCATAAGAAACGTACATTTTGCCCGACCGTGGCAAACCCGACAAGGACCCAGAGACTTGACAAACTATAACATGGAAATAGTGAATTTTTGGTAAGAACTTGATCTGAATATTTCAATAACATTTGAAAAATATAAAATGCAAAGTTATCATTTTGTCCAGTCTAAAATTGGTTAAAATCAATTTGTTTGGTCAACTAACGGTCAAATGGATGGAAACTCATCCATTTGAATCTCCGGTGCATATTTTTAAAAGCTTTGGGATCTCTACTTGCACAAAACAAAGATTAGGATGAAGTCTGCAAAAAAATAAAAAGTTTGAGACCGTTGTTGCAGTTTTTCCTAATAATGTCATCAATCTTGCCGTATGGAAACTTCATGACATAAAATTATTCAGATAAATCATGATATTCTATGAGATATATAAATCTAATAGCATCCTATATTAGTTCATGTTTGGTTTTGATAAAAAATAGACTTTTTGTAAATTTTGATAAAAAGATAATGAAATATGTGGTTGGACAATTGATAAAAGTTATGAATCAAATGAAATGTATGGTTGAAAAAGTGTTTGAAAAAAAATTGAATAATGGGGACCAAACAAGGGTTCAGAGTTTCTAGTATATGACTAGTAAAATTGTCGAGTCATCAGTGAGGATATTCTTGTGAGTGATAGCATGTGATTTTGTCCAAAAGGGACAATTACCTTGTTGTTCTAATGGAGGCGGAAAAAGGCATACTCAATTTTTGAACATATTTGGGCTTCTATTTCTTAATTATTTATTGTTAAATTGCACGATTATTTACTTAATTTTGTGTATATTATGGTAATTGTAGAAAAAACCTAACTTGAATGCAATTGGCATGCAAGATGTGATATTGGAGCATAATTTGGAGTTGGTTCGGAGCAAATAAAGACTAATGGGATGACATGGAAGCGATTTGAAGTAAAAATCGAGCTATCGGACAAAAATTGCAAGTTTTGAGGTGAACTGATAACTTTTTGAAAGTATGGAGATTAAATTGAATACTTTTGGAAATCAAGACAGACCAATTTTCGAATGGTTATGAAGTTCTGGGGACCACTATGAAAGCATTTGGAAGTAGAGGGATTAGAATTGAGCATTTGGACAAAAAAGGAACATAAAGTAAGTTTAGCGGATCAAAAAAAAAAACAAGGCCAGAAAGTTTTGGGTAGATCGCAAGGGTTTTGCTCACCAGCATCAGGGTTTTCGCATTGGTATACATAATGTCCAAGTGACATTTCATCATTGATCGGTGAAAAAAATGTATACCATGGTGTAAATCCTGATGTACGTGTAGAATAATTCTTATCACAGAAATCGCAGCTTGCAAACTGTGGTTCGACCGCGGTCTGGGCCCCTTCCTTGTTTGCCACAGTTCGGCCCTTTTGGCCCATAATTATTTTTTGAACTAAGAATATCCATGTAACAAGAACAAACTATAAATATTCGTTTTTATATAACATTTCAAATAAAAATTATCTTTTCCATAAAAATTACAAAAAAATGATGAGAGAGTTTGAGAGAGAGAGATCGTATAGGGATTTTTATTTATTAATTTATCTTTTTTTCACATAGGAAAAGAAAGGATGAAAAAAAAAGGGGATGAATACTAAAAAGACAATAATATCAAGTTGAAGAGAGAAAAATGTTAACCTTTTATTGTATCAGTAAGGCTATGTAGCATTAAGTTGAAAGAAAAAATATTACGAATTGAAGGACTCTTTTTTATTCATGAAAGTCTAATCCAGGGTTGAATAAGAGATTTTTATGAAGTTTTGTATTTATATTTAAACTCTCTACTTAAAAGTAAGTTCATGATGATTTTATTTATGTCATTATAATTTATTGATAATGTGAATACCCTATGATTTTTAAGACTTCTATAAAAGTCTTTATTTAATATCCAAGACTTTTACCCGATACCCTTAAGCTTTTTAAATCTATAAAAATCTAGATTGAATACGTACAAAATATCTCAAATTTCTTCCTCCACTTTCACGTCGGCGTGACCACCGCCTACCAGAGAGAAGTCCCTATGCCGCCATCGATTGAGGAGTAACAACACAAGTATCAGGCACCATAAGATCAAAATATGATTTAGAGATTATAAATATAATATTATGATGTAAACATCAAATATATACACACATACTTAAAACCCATTTCAGTATAAAACTATCTTCTCTGCTGACTATTTGAAATGTGTATGAGCATGACTCTTTGTACAAGAGCTTAAATACTGGAAGAGCATTAGACATTCACTTGAATCAGTAGGCCTTGAGCATATCCTACATTATACTAAGTTGGTCTCCAACGAGAAAATGCTCAAGCTTGAGAAGGTTCAATTCGGTGGTTCTAAAGAAAATTCGTTATTTTTACTGAAGAATAGACAAAACGGGGAAATCTTTCCCAAAAACTGATAAAGCTGACAAACTACAAAATATCTCCTCAAACCATACAAAGGAAGTGTATATTCAAGAATGTCTTCTAATATATCTTGGCGCAAATACTGATCACCATCAAAATCATTCATGCATCAGATGCAAATAAATACAGCAATGTATTTACCATTTATAACTTCTACAGTAACGTCAAATACTCGTTAACTGGAAACTATCTGAAGGCCTGTAACTCAAAAATCCCATCATACCATTTTCTTTTCGAGAAGATCTCTCTCTAATATTCCCAAAAACTAAACAGTAAAATAATTATGTATGTCAAGAGGATAAATGTGAATTCAACTTATTTATATTGGGACAAAGCAAGCCCAATAATCACATTTGGCAGCGCTTAAAAGTAACTTAAAGTTGCTTTTGTTGAAAGTATCTAGAGACCTACTTTCAACAAAAGAAACTTTTAAGCACAACCAAAAATGCTCCCATAAAAATATTTCTTGACTATATTAAAAACCTTCGGTCACCTTTTCTGGCTTTTCTTTCTCTTCTTCTTGCCTTTGACTTCTTTCTCTAGACTTTTAAGCTTCTGATTAAGAACCGATGAAGATGGCATTTTTTGGGTTGTGATTTTTGATGCTTCAGCAGGCAATGGGAGCGGCTGCTGTTGGGCAGCTGCGAATTTCTTGAGCATTTCGAAAAATGGGACAGCCGGTGGTTTTTTATTCGTGGAAGGTGGCTGAACTGGTATTATAGGAATACCCAAGAAATTCTTTACCGAGTGATTTCTAATTACTGAAAAGTAAGGAGACAATATATATTAGAAAATTGAACAATCACTTGACGTATTCAAGGTCAAAAGTACGCAACAAGAATACACATTCAAAACAAGATGGGATCCAGGGGCGGAGTCAAGTAATTTCTTTGGAAATGGGATGTGAAGACTCACTGAGTCCATAAACCAGGGAGAAAAAGTTGGAGGTAATCCAATAGCAGAATACAGCCTGTCGAGAGAGATATAAACACGATGTTAATAGCTTTAATATTTATAAAATGAACGCAAAATGTTCATGAATTTCACATAGAACCCAGGATATATATATTTGGACTAACGACAAAGGGAGAAAATAGATAATTTCTATAAAGAATAATATCCTCCAGTGTTTCCCAGAAGTGACTAATTACCCCCAGCTTTTAGCCATCAGTTATTTAATCCCCCTTTTTTAATCAAACAAAAAACCCGACATTAGCTAATTGTCCTGGCATTTTCATCCATTGTTCTATCATTTTAAAGTTTTGCTCTAGATATCTATTCAATTAGGAAATCAATTATTTGTATCCCATGGTGAGTGTCTTAACATTCAACATGAACACACAAGCTTTATAAATAATGCACAATCTTGCACAATTATAAATTGCAACATGTACCTTGGGAAAACCTGCAGTAAATGGAATTGACAGGGCCGCAAAGCCCCTTGAAACATTCTTGATGGTGCCAGCAGATGGGTTTCCCTCCAAGCCTTCTTGTGCGTTGCACTGAAAAATAGAAAGAACTTTCACTTGATCACAAAAAACGCAATACAAACCTAAGAGAAGGAAATCTCGAAAGAAAAGAAAACATGCTTTCCAAAAGGATTCTGATCACAGTCCACACACAAAAAGTATATGTTGGAAGGAGGAGACCAGGAAAAAAAAAGTGATATACCTACAGGTAAAAATTAGATGACGGACCAGGAAAAGCATGTTTTTGCAGCTAAAGGAATTTTAAGCTTACCAGATTATGCTTTTCTATACCAATAGCATCCAATCCATAACTTATAATGTAAGCTGTGAAGCACAAACACTCCTCCTAGAGTGGTGTGTCCATGTTCAACAAATAATTGTGTGGGATAGAAAATGGTGATACAGAAAACACCAGATACAACTAGTTTGGTACACACAAAATGTATGTATCGATCTTGGAAATTGAAAACATGATAATGCAATTGGGTTTTGCAAGAGGAATATCTTGAGAATATTCACTGTACGGCTGCAAGTGGCAACTAAAACAACAAATTATTCTTTTGCCTCACTTGCAGCAGCAGATAGAATTAATCTGGCACTTCTGCCCCCAAAAGCTGGCAGCTGAGGATGAAGAATTGCGGTTTATGCATCAGGCAGTTTTGTACTATAAAAAAAGGAAGCAACGAAAGATAACCATCATGTCTCATCAACATATCTTTGAATCCATGGGGAAAAGAGAAAAACGATGATATATTGACATATGAACAGTAGATAGAAGTAAACCAAAATGCTAACCTCCACTGTGATCCAAAATGTCAATGCCGTTAAAACTGGAAAAATATACATGCTATCTGGAGTCGTCAAATCAGTAAACCAAAATGCTCCGCCATGTTTAAAAGATGGAACCTTTTCCACCATGTTTGATATCTACATAGAGAATGATCAGATAAACAGTGAAAATGATAAAACATATAACACGTGAAACAATTGATGGAAGGAAAACACTGTCAGGTATGGCGAAGAGAAATGTATTCTTACAGCGAGGAAAAAACTGACAAAGACGGGACCTTGAATCAAAAGTCCCTTCAATGGAGTAAATGGTGTAACACGATATCTGCGACAATAAATACGTAATCTTATCAGCTTAAAAATCATATGCAAATTATATGTTAAAAGCCTAGGCATTGTGAATTTTTCTCCTTGTTATTCACTGAATGGAGTACAACAAAATGTAAATTTTATGAATCAAAAAGGGAAGAATTCAATTATCGCCAAGGAAATCACTGATGAGGAGAAAAGATTGATCAACTGTCCGAATATGGAAACAATCACAATTCAATATTTACAACCCATACCATCTATATAATTCAATTATGCCAATACAGGCCAGCCGCCAGAGGATTCTCCATCAACCCGATGAAGCTGGGGACTGTGTTCCTCATTCCCAATTTGTTTTTAATAACTTGACACTTGAAAATCCCTTAGTCAACATGTCGGCTATTTGAATTTTGATAGATAAATAGGGAGTGCACATTAATCTGCTGTTTAATTTTTCTTCAATGAAAATAGCAATCCATTTCTACACATTTGCCCCACCAAGTTGAACTGCACTGTGAGCTATGCTTATGGTTGGCTTGTTATTACTTATTATAGTGAAATCTTTTGTCTCTTCCACCTTGATCTCAATGCCATAGAGTATGTTATTAATCTAAAGAAGCTTAGAGATTCCATGCTCAATGGTCTGAACTCATCCTGTGAACTTGATCTTCGCATCATGCTACCAATCAAGCTTCTTCGGTCTCAAATATGTTCATATTTTTTATATCTGAACAAAAATAAATATTTCCATTGAGTTTTGACCTACAAACATAAATCTTTCCATTGAGATTTGACCTAGAAAGCAGCGTTTGGATGTGAACAATTTCACTTTACCAGAAAGAAACAAATACAGTTTTAGTTAAATATTTCGGAATCAGCTGAAATGGATCTAGAATCCATCTTTAGAATTTTTTTTCCCTGAATCACTTCCTAATCAGAGTAAAAGCAGTAAATTACAACTGCTGTTTGATTTCTCAAAACAAGTCATGATTAATAAAAAATAAGAAAAATGTTTTTCAGAAAACAAATTTTAAATTAGCCCGTTAGCCTATAAACCTACATTCTCAGTTCCCATGGCTAAATAAACAAGCTTTGTTAGCAACAACTTGGTTCAATTACAGCCATAGCCCATCAGTAGGAAGCAAAACAAACAATCAAAGCAACAATTAGTTTTCCAAAGCTTCGCTACTGAATAAATTATTGGACTGATTCTTAAAACAAAGGAAAAATGACAACTTACCCTTTCTTTCCTCCTTAGCTCAGCCAAAATACAAGCTCCTACTAAATTCCTAAAAAAATAAAGTGCTGATATTTGAAGAGCTTCCATGAAGTTTCCAACATAAAGCTCTAAAGTTGGTCATAGATATCATTACTCTAAAACCATTATGGGAAAATTGATGAAAATCAAGTTACTAAAACATTTTGCTAATAGGTTCTATTATTTTGCATCAGTTTTAAGATCACTTTTCTACTAACCAAATTGGTGCAAATCAAGTTACTAAATCTTTTAAGACCATAAAAATTGGCCAATACATAAAATTATGCATTATTTTGAAGTCTCCCTTCTACAAAAGTTGATTCAAATCAAGTGACTAAACGGCTAGACCACAGAATAAGAACCATATCACAGTGTTCACGTCATTCTCTGATACGATAATCTTTTAGCACATTATATAATTGTAAGGTCAACAATTTCTATAGCATTTTAATAGGGTGATGGCACAACGCACAAAATCCCTTCAAACATGTGAAGTAGCATGACTTATAACATTAAGCTAAAGACATGTGAAATGGGTTCTCGTATTGATATTAGTGCTTGTTATAAAGCTTGACCGCACGGTTAAACAGAAACAGATATTTATCGTATCTCTCTCCATTAGTGACAAAGGAGAGGTGCATACTCCTTGAATAGTGCCTGCATCTGTGCCTGGCCTTCAGCAACAGCAGTAGGAGTCATGCCCTGCAAAAATATAAAGAAGCAATACAGATAACTACTATAGACAGTTTGAGAAAAACGGAAATTAATGTTTATTCCAATTACAGCCCGATGCCCATACCCTATTCTGCATATCTTCCTTGATCTCCTCCAACTGTGGTCTTAGAAGCTGCAGACGATATGCAAGTCACTCAAAATGTGCTAAATACATCAAACAAATAAGCAAGGTCACCAAATATGGTACACGGAGAATAACACCATTGTTTTCATGCAGCGTCAACACGATGAGGAAAAATGCATGAAATTATGAAACTAAAAAACACTTAGAAAAGTAACAAACTTTACTAACCTCTGTTACTATGCATAAACAAGCAAAATGGTAATTGAACTGAATATTTTAAAACTGGATAATATCACAAGAACTGTAACCAAATTCTCCAAATAAAAGCTCGGTAAATTTGTGATGAATGTGTAAAGAGTTACTTTACCAGGACAACTGAACTCTGGATCAAACATCCAAGGTTTTTAATCTCAGTTCAGTGGTACTAACATTAACTCACACATAAGAGACATCACCAATTCTAATTTCTCGGTCCCACAAAATACAAGGGAAAAAAATTTCAATCATTTAACCTAGCCTTCTTACGTGACAAGGCCATGAATTGATGCTATAATCATCAATGCCGTGCACAACCCAATGTTCATCATTCTTTTGTCTATTTGGAAGGCAAACTTTTTTCATGAGAATGGTAACAGAAGGAGATAACTACCTGCTTTTGCTAGGTTTTGACCCGAAAAACGGCAGAATTGTGAGTATTGGAAAATGTCAATATCAATTTGTTGCCAAATTTTCAAAAATCATGAAATCACAATTTTGGTTTTGGCAATTAGCACTGACTGGCCAAATTATTACATAAACAATATGGAAAATAATTTACTCTCACATGACGAGAAAGACAAGGGCCCTGACATGTAGACATAGAATGACTTTGATTGGCGATATTCAATATTTAAACATCTTAAAAGTGCCAGCATCTGCCAACATAAAAGGAAATAACAACGTAAAATTCAAGTGAGCAAAAAGCACATGCAAGAACTTACAGTAAATTTCGAAGTCGCTTTCAGTTGATTTACCATAAGAGGAAGAGCTAGCCACCGAATCACAAGGGTTGTCGCAATTATTGATGCCCACCTAAACAAAATCAAGTTTCCAGAAAAAAAAAAAAAAAAAGTGTTGATCATTCAGTGAGAAAGTTCCATTAAATTTATCCTTCCTTCTCCTGGGTAAGTCACTAGACAAAAAAAGGTCACTTTTTTTTCTCTCAAATTTATTACACTAGAATATCATTGCACTAGGGTGATTGAAGGATGGACCACAGAACAAGAGACAAAGTTCGTGCCTTTTCCAAGTTCATGTCTATGTCTATTAGTTAGCCCCATTTGGAATGTGAATCTGTTGCACATCGTTTGTAGACTAGCAATCTACTCCATATGCATGCCAGCAACATATTAAGTCTCTATAGAGATGATGAGTTAAGACTTTATCATAGACCCAAACATTCAATCATGTAACCTATTAAGAAAACCAAAGAAGATTTATAAATGGAGAATATAATCTAGTAAATGTACAACAAACGATACTAATTTTAAGAAATCATTAATGCTGTCAACTTTAACACATTAGTCAATAACTTGGTGTAACTTAGCATGTATTGATTTAACAAGGATTGATAAACACAAGTTGGAGTTGAAAAGTAGAAATTACTTAAACCATCACAACCTTGGGACATTAGTTTAACATATAGGGTTATAAAATAAGTGGCTTGCTTATTATTATTATTATTATTTCATGGATCTTACGTGTCATGAGGTGCGTGAGGATAGTGAGCTTCTTCACTCCTGAAATCATCCATAATCTTCCTTAAGTTGACTTACCATATCTGTAAGGATCATGTGAAAAATGAATGCTTGATGAAACACTTTTTATTGTATCTCACCATATTATTTCTTAACTTGTGAAGAATATCACAATACTAGTCATACAATGTCACTTACAAAAATTAATGGAAAATCAAGTGGTCATTGAAGTCGCTTGAATGACCACCTTGTATATTGGTTCCAATAATGATTGACTTCTCCATCTCCTGTATTTCCCTTAATTGAAATGGTGAAGTGATATTCTGTGAACTCCGTGAAATTTGTTCAGGATCAATAGGACGGCCTCCTTTCCCTTGACAAAACAATTGTTTTCCAGGAACACTCAATGAAGATCCAACACCAAGAGATGCCATTTGCAAAGAAATTGGTAATTTTCCCATGAAGCCGAAATATGAGTTAAGCATCCGTTCGTGCTGCAAATTGTACCAAAAATGAGTTCAATTCTCTTCTTTCAAGACTTGTCAACAAAAGTAAACTTTTCCCATGGGCTGGTAAGAAATTTAGATTGCATCCATCCTGTTGTACTAATTATTTCTATAAAATAGACGATGTAGATATTCCCTACCTAGGCACACGTGTATTTTGTATTTTGTTTAAAGAAAAGGAAACAATCACCTCTTTTTTCAGTGAGGAATTTTCCATTCTCAAGTTCTGTATATTACATTGCATTTCTTCTTCACCAAGACGGGGACCATCACAAGTCGGGCAGATGATGTTATTCAGTGCCTCTTTCATTGCTAAATTCTCACATTGAATTCTTTCATTTTCAGATCGAAGGGTGCTATTTTCTGCTCTCTCGTGTTGAGCCTAAAATACATAAATTGCTCAATGTTAAATATCAGCACAACTGAGAATGAAATGGGAGAGGAACATATATGTATAAATCAACCAATATACATAACACCTTTGTCTGAGTTCTTTTATTTTGAAACCAAAACTTTATCTGATTAGGATCCAGTGCTAGTTCCCTGCTCAATTCTCGCGTCTGATTTCCATCTGGATATGGGCATTCCTTAAAGAACCTGCACAACTTCCATCAGTCAGGAGGAAAATAATCATGTTTTCGATAGAAGAAATAAAAATTAATTCAGGGATTTGAAACCCTTAAAAACGAAAATCTAAAATAGTTTAACCAAGCATTTAGTTCTTCAATTTTAATTGCTGCATCAAGAAAGTTGTAACCATTACCTATTATCAAAAAAATCAGAATCTCTTCTACTTTTAGCAAAAGTAACCAACACTAAAGTATTCATTAATAACTAGAAATTCAACGTGTATAGATAAATAACATCAAAATAGTACCCCTACCTGAATCTGTATTGCTTTGTTTAAAAAACAATTAAAGTAGCAAAAACAAATTAAATCATCCATAAGAAAAACAAGTGTGCTGTATTTTAATCTTACGCTTCAAGCTTCTGTATTTGTCGTGTTGAGTGTCGACGACATTGCTTCTTACCCCTTTGAGAGTTTGAAGTCTGTTCATTACCTGATCCACTTCCTCCATAGCCAGAATCCATTTTTTACAGAGTTTTTCTGCTGTCAGTCAGTCTGGCAATGTGAGAAGTTCCACACACGAACAATGGATATACAGAATGCACAGTCATTTTCTTTCTGGTTTCAATTTAGTTATATGTATTCAGATGTTTGTCAAATAATTAAGTAAAAATATAAAAGAAGCTAAGAACTCACCTACTTCAGATAATTGAGAAATAGACTGCAAAATATTCTGGAATGTGATTTTCTGTGTTTGTGTTTGTGTGTGTAGCACATACTCCAGCTATATAAGGGAAAGAATAGCCAGTCGGGATTTGCATTGAAGAGTAATCAGTAACGTTTAGAGTTTGACTTCTGTGAAACAACTAAGAAAAAGAGCACAAATTTATTGCAATAATTAAAATGAAGATACCATAACAGATAAGGACGGATGCAAATGAAAATGTAATTATTCTTTTCTTTTACTCATTCTACCTATTTATCTCATTAGCTTACAAGGTCGAATCACTATTGCCTTGGACCAAAATTCAATAAAAAATCATGCTCCATTAAGTATTTGCATTAATGATGATAGACGTATACATTAGTGAATTCAAATTCATTTCTATAGAGATGATCTGTACAAATTCAAATGTCTAACATCCTTTATTATGAGAGTATCCCAAGTACTCATGTAACTATTTATATTAACTACACAAATCAAATTTCTTTAATTAGGTGGGAACTGCAAAATGAACAGATTAATCACATTTGCCATATCGGATAAGACTCAATCAGCCCATTGCCGCTCTAATTATCTCAAAAAGACAGGACTTATTTTTCCTTTTCTCTCCAACATTCAAGTTAGTATCTAAAAAGCAGAAGGGTAAAGATATATTTGAAATATATAAAAGGTATCAAGAAACTTACTCCATAAATTGGAACCTATTTATATGTCTTGTTTTGGGCAGCATATCTGAAAGTTACGGATTACTAAATTAACGGCTACTAAGTTACCGAATGGTTATAATTATCCATTTTTCGTTTTGACCCTACGTGCGGAATTATTCTATTAAAAGTAACAAAACACTTTTTAATGGTTTTTAGATGATTAAACATACATGTTCAATTTCCTTATACGCAGTTTGTAATATGAAAAGCAATATAGAACATCAATAATTGTTGACGGAGAAAACCAATGTGAGAAAAACTCCAGGACCCAGCTAGTTACCTATACTATAAAGCTAGTTACCTATACTATATACTAGCAAATTCCACTAGTTCCCATTGTTCTAATTCGTGTAATCCCCACAAGATCTGTTGTACCCACCAGCTTCCCGATTTTCTACAATTGTCTCTTCCAAATGAAATTCCAAGAATCTCCAAATCTTGTGCTATTCTTATGCTTGCAGTCTGCCTTTCCCAATACCCGACTGAGAGAGTGCCTTCCTCAAGTGTTAACGAAGTCAGGTGTTTTGGATTCACGAATTTTGGTATTTTCCCAAAACTTGGTTGTCGGATCTCAAGAATAATATGAATGATTTTACCAATAAATTGTGTTTTTGAATCTCTCAAAAGATGATAAGAATATATTATACCAATGAAACACAATAAGACAATCAGTTTTTGTGCAAGATCATCTATATTTAAAATTGGAGATGTATGAGTAGTATGAGTCGGGTCAAACTCTCTAAAATCGCAAACTAGGGTTAGCCGTGTAACACTGTCGCTTGAGCGAGTGGACTTGTCACTCAAGGCAAGGGTATGTCGCTCGAGCGACGCCTGGGCGAGAAGTGAGCGACTATGATTTTGTTTCCGTCGCTCAAGCAATGGCTAGGCGTGAGGCTAGCGAAATTTCGGCACCGCTTCTTCCTCGTTTCCAAACTCGAACTCAAACCCTGGGCTACCGAACTCAACTATACAAAATTGTACTTCACTCATTGACTTTTACACATGTTCAATTAAGTCATTTTTGTTCACAGAATTGTCAATTACAATATTGAACCTAACAATATCCCCCATTTGGCATTTGTGACAAAACTCTACAAATAAAGTAAAGGTAGTAAAATAAATCAACCTATCAAATTAAACTACCCAAGTTATCCCAGCATTGTTTGTTGCATTCCTTGTCAAACCTGTTTCCTGAAATCCAAACCTCAAATACCAAGTGTAAAAGCACGTGATGCAGAAAATGTAACAATTAAAGTTCATAACCATAAATAAGCATGCTAGTTTGAAACGTGGAATTAATGTCAATCAAAACACCAGCCAAAACATTAACATCACAAAACATAAAACTCAAATAACTTAAGCATTATGATATGGAATGGAGATGCAATCCACATTCATCCCCTTACTACAGACTCTCAATATTTTTATGCAGTAAATAAATGTATCTATATCTCTCCCTAATGATCCCTGAGATATAAAATGCAAATCTCAATTTCATTTAATGCTCCATTCATTTTCATTCAATGCTCCCATGTGTATATTGTCTCTAATCTCCCCCCTTTTTGTCACAAATGACTAAGAGTGCAATTTCAAATTCAATTTTAACCATGAATGTACAATAATCCAAAAAAAATAATAATTAATAGAATGTACAAGCATAATTAATAAATAATAAACCTTCACACATACTCAGTTTAAGCCAGAATGGAGTGAATTGTATAAGTGATTCATGTGTGTAAAGTATTACTAATCCAAGACAAACAAGACTCCAAACCTTAATTTTGTGGAAGGGACATGCTAAACATCACAGCCAATAAGTGCGACACCTCACAGGCTTGATTACCCACTCTAGTCAAATAGCTCAAAAAAAAACATTAAGATATTGAGCTTATTAGGAGATATACTTAGGCTTAGGTCAGTTCATGTTCAAAGTCAACTTACATTGCCACTCCAAATCTTACACATACGGTTAAGTCCCATCTACAACATCATAGTCTATACAGTGCAGACGGTACACGAAGAACAATCCGAGCAAGTAATGGAAACTATGCTACAACTTATCAATTATGTTCATACATGATCACAACATGCAAGTTTAAAAAATATCATATATTATGTAGTGATAAAGTTACCATTCTTTTTTTTTTTTTTTTTCAATTTTTCAAATATATATTTTTAAATTTTTTTTTGTGTTTTTTTAAAATGAAAGTGCCCACACACAAAATCAAAACAAAACGTGCATGTGCCAGTGCAAACATGACTAAAATGCACATGCATAAAACTAAATCCTAAAAAAATGTGATGCATGCAAAAGTCAATAACACATAACAATTAAGCAGCGCATGCACCAAAATACTTATTCAGCTAGGCGTGTGAGTGTTCTTACCTTTAAGAGCACCATGATCTATATAAATTTTTTTAAGATCACTATTTTTCACCCAAACTTGCCTAGTACAAGAACGATTCCCAGACAATTGTGTCACCAAATTGGTCAAACGACTCACTTGATTAGTAAGGAATCCAATCTAACCAACGTACTCTTGATTTTTATTCCTATTAAAGCTCTTGATTTTTTGTTTATTCAGAAATTAATAACATCTAGGGTGTATATGTCCTAACTCACTGCAATAAAAGCAGGTCGAGACAAACCACACGCTACTAACTTCTCAGTTTCCAATTCAAGTTCCTTATTCTTCGTATTCAAGACTTTATTTTTAGTAAAAATCTTAAACATCTTATCATAAGCCTTATGAATATCTTACTCACTATCAGAATCTTCTTCACAATTCTCACTGCTACTTATGCCCTCAGTCTTCTCACTCCCCTTATCAGATCTATTCTTAATTCTCGTAATAAATGCAATATATTTTTCACTTTCCTCACGAGTAGATTTCTCACTCTGATTGTCCAAGTTAGACTCGTCATCAGTGAGAGTAGCATTCATAGCCTTATCCAAATTTCTCCTATTGCTAGGGCACTTACTTCTAACGTGATCAAAACCTCGATAATTATGGCATCTCACGGATTCCGAACTCTTCGTAGACTCACTTGGACCACTTCTATGCTTCTCTTGAGGTTTTTGTTTATTCCTGAATATTTTTTGAAATTTTTTAACAAAGTATGTTAACTCCTCTTCATTAGGAGAACCTGAATCCGATGATTTTTTATGACTATTCCTCACAGTTTTTAAGGCCAATGACTTATCGTTTGTGGGTTATCAAATGCCAGCTCATAAGTCAGGAGAGATCCAACCAACTCTTCAATTTTAATTGAATCTAAGTCCTTGCTCTCCTCTATAGCCGTGATTTTAGGCCTAAACCTTTCAAGTAAGGATCTAAGAATTTTTCTTACAATTTTAGGCTCCAGGATTCTCTCACCTAGGTTGAAACTAGAATTAATTATGTCGTTTAAACTCGTATAAAACTCATCAAAAATTTCATTCTCTTTCATCCTAATCTCTTCAAACTCGTGGTCAGTATTTGCAATTTCGAGTTCTTAACAGCTTGAGTTCCCTTATATGTGGTATGTGCAATATCCCAAATCTCTTTAACTACCTCACACATAAACACTCTCCTAAATTTTTCCGGGATACCACCATAAATAAAGCACGTAATGTTTTACTGTTCTAGTTACATTCATCTCAGTTCGTCCTAGTCTAATTAGCAATGAGAGTGAGGATTACTTCACTATTTATCGTAGAACTAGGTGTGGCCTAACCGTTCACAACACTCAGTCATATACGCTCATCCATAGATTTTAAAAAGGTTCTCATCCTAACCTTCCAGTATGCATAATTACTACCATCAAAATAAGGCGGGACGCATAATGAATCACTCATCTAGATAATATAGGTCAAGGAACGAATTTGAGCTCTAATACCATTTGAAAGTTACGAATTACGAAATTAACGGCTACTAAGTTACCGAATGGTTATATTTATCCGTTTTTTAGTTTTGACCGTAAGTATGAAATTATTCTATTAAAATGAACAAGTCACTTTTTAATAGTTTCTAAATGATTAAGCATACGTGTCTAATTTTCCTATGTTTGAATTCCGCAATTTGTAATATGGAAAGGAATAAAGAACACCAATAATTGTTGATGGAGAAACCCAATTTGGAAAAAAAATTCGTGACCAAACCAATTACCTTCACTATAGATAGTATTAATTACAGTCCGTTTTGGATTCACAAACCTTGATGTTTTCTTAAAACTTGATTGCCGGATCTCAAGAATAATATGAATGATTTCACCAATAAATTGTTTTATTGGATCTCTCAGAGAATAAGTTATACCAATGAGGCACAATAAGATAACCACCAAATTTCATGCAAGAGCATTTATATTTATAGTTGGAGGTATTTCAGTACTATGGGTCGTGTAAAACTCTCCAAAATTGCAAACTAGGGTTAGTCGCGTAACCCTGTAGCTCGAGCAACGCCTGGGCAAGAAAGCGAGCGACAATAATTCTATTTTTGTCGCTCGAGCAATGGACAGGCGTGAGGCTAGCGAAGTTTCGGCGCTGCTTCTTCCTTATTTCGAAACTTGAACTCAAACCCTAGACTACCTAACTCAACTATACAAAATTGCACTTCACTCCTTGACTTGTATACATGTTCAATTAAGTCCTTTTTGTTTACAGAATTGCCAATTACAATATTGAACCTAACAATATACAATTGTTCGTGTACATGTGTAATATCTGGTCCTACTTTTATAGAGTATAAATCTTGGGTATGGATATCTTTTAATACTAGTAGTTAGACAAGAATATTCCATAAATATTTTCAGCACTGCTATCGCAGAAATGTACACCTAGGTGTACGTCTTAGTGACTCTACCATTCAAGATGTTGAGGAAGGCACTACTAAGAGAACGATTTTAAGCCATGATTCATGAAATAAGGTTTGCTCAATACATGACGGAATTATTATCTTTGCACGCATGAGGTTGAAGTAAAGTCATACTAATTCTCACAAAATCATTGGCCAATACCCTCAACAGTTATGATAGTTAATAGTCATACGATGATCATTATGGAATTACCTTGCATTTTTCTGGTGATAGACCTTGGTCACTTCTCAACCCAGATTNAAGAGAACGATTTTAAGCCATGATTCATGAAATAAGGTTTGCTCAATACATGACGGAATTATTATCTTTGCACGCATGAGGTTGAAGTAAAGTCATACTAATTCTCACAAAATCATTGGCCAATACCCTCAACAGTTATGATAGTTAATAGTCATACGATGATCATTATGGAATTACCTTGCATTTTTCTGGTGATAGACCTTGGTCACTTCTCAACCCAGATTTCAATGGAGTTTAAAAGTCTATAATTTTTCATGTGGGCGTTTTGGCACAGGCTTGTAACGATGCGTTTTCCTGTCCTGTGATGGTTACACATTCTATGATGCTTCCGTAATGTTATAATTAATTTAATTAATAAGATTATATTTGTTGGAACTAACTATGTTTTGTAGTGAAATAAGCCATGGAAGTCCATGACAATTGGCATGCCTATTAATTCAAATTATATCAAGCATATAATTCTATTAAACTTCGAGTAAATTATATAATATATCTGTTTGTTGTATGCTTATTATTTCTATAACTTGCCTTTTGGGTAAGTTAAACCTTGAATTTTCCTTGGACACGCTCATTTTTTATATTAGTAAATAATATTTAATCTAACTTGATATAGACAAGAAACGAATTAGGATATTTGACCGTATTAGGTTTTAGTTGATTTTGTAATTGGTAAATTCTGTGAACAAAATAACTTAAATTGATAGGTTATTAAAGTTCAAAAAGTAATATGCAATTTGTGTAAAAGTTGGGTATGAGGTCTAGGGTTTCGAGTTTGGAATAAGGAGGAAAACGACGCAAAGTTTCGTTGGACGTCGCCAAGGGTTGGCTCAAGCTACAAAATTAGAAATATCGTCGTTAGACCGTCGCCCCTCATTCGCTCGAGCGACACCCTATCGCTAGCTCTTCGCTCGAGCAACAATTTTATACAAAATTTTTTATTTCACGTTTTAAAGGCTTTTTTCTCGGATCATTGATTTCTTGACCAATCTATATCTACCAGAACACGTATGAATGTTTTTCTTATGGTTGTTGATTGAGAGAGCTTCATCTGTGAGAGATCTATTCATTCCATCATTCAACCTTCATCTTGTGTGAGTGTTTTGGTTAGAAAAAAACATCATATTCAATATCCAAATATCAAAAACCAAACTTCCTACATATCTGTCACGGGTGCTAAAGATCGAGAAAGGAGACTTGAGTTTCAATTTGTGAAGAACGGATTGTTATTCGTGATCCATAGGAGATAGGCGATTTTACCAAGTTAGAAGCTGCTGTAGGATAGAGGAGTTTCAAGAGAACGTTGGTTATTGCAACTGGAATTGGTGCAGGGAGCACAAAATTCAAAAGAACTATTAGAATTGTAGTCAGGAGATCAGATAGTTCGTGTCGTCGTCTAGTCTTGTAGACTGTAAGTACAAAATCGTTTATAGTGGATTGACTGAGAAAGTGTTCAGAGTTTTTTCCAATTAGGTTTCTCCATGAATAATTCTTGTGTTCTTTATTGCTTCATTATTTATAGTTTATGATAGGCAAATTGCGGTAATTCAACATAGGATAATTTGACTTGCATGATTAACCATTTAGATAAGAATTAAAAGTGACTTTTTGCTGTTTAATTCATGATTGATTTTAATTTTGCATTAATACATATTCACCCCCTCTAGGTATTGTTAGGGTCGAACTTGCATTTTTGAGACCGACTTGTGAATCGAACATGACGAGCTTTCAATTAGCTAATTAGAATCAATAAATCCCTTGTGTAGATGCTCTAAAAGTGAAATGTGAAACTTTCTTATTTCACGACATTCCTTTACAAGATAAATTTTACTTCATCGTTCATTTATGTGTATATATAAACACACATAAGAATAACTCTTGCAAACAGACATTATATTGTTGGGAATTAAACATTATGATCCATTGCTCAATATAACTATATACTATATGCAAGTGATTTTAATTTGTAAAATATGGGTAACTGGTGCAATATTCCCCTATCATTTACTTTTTCTGAGCAATACCCCTAACTTTTCATTTTAATGCAAAGCCCCCCAAAATCAATCAAACCTTGCAGAATATCTGGTGCCATCCATATCTTTTAGTTTCTATGTTAAAATCAATTGTGAGGGTCAAAATTAATATCACCAAGGACTTTTTTTTATCTCTTCAACTCTTTGAGGTTTTTTGGTTTATTTTTTAGTTTTTTGTTGTATTTTGCGGTATTGTTCTAATGTATTCAATGTCCATGTAATGTTGTTGACGTAACGGAAGATTATAGGAAAGATGATCCAACCTCACGTAGATGAGAAAACTCACAAATTTTTTTATTCAATTCAATAAATTGTGACCTCAAAGGGCTTACAATTTTTCAAATAGTAAAATTCGAAAAATAAATAATAAAATTATCAAAATAAATAGAAAAATTTGAGATATTATCAAAATAAAAATTGTCATAAATAGAAAAATTCGAGATAACAACTTAAATTAAAATTCTTAAGATTGAGGTTCGTCTTCCAATAAACGAAATACAAATTTGAATTTTATTGAATGAGATATTATCAAA
>CAIGRL010130573.1:0-10496 GCA_903798325.1 Fraxinus xanthoxyloides | reverse complement strand
AAATTTCATAGAATAGAATTTAATTACTCTAAATGCTATATTTTATATTTTGGAAAATTGGGAGACTAAAGTGATACAAAAACAGAAGAAAGAACAAAAAAATAATATTTTTTTTTTTTTAAAACCAAAGTGTGTAGAGGCGTACTAGTAGGAGACAGTGTTTTGCTAAGTCTTGATCATCAACTGGGATTTGGGGTATGGTATAATTGATAATGAAAACATAACCAATACTAGTAATTTAGTTTGCCTTCGGGAAAAGAAATTGAAAAATAAGAGAGCAACATGAGTATGAAAGATTATAATGACATACTCGGGAATTGGTTTTGTTTTGGAAAAAGAAATTTTGGAAGTTGAAATGCATGACTTGATTCAAGTACCGTCGGTGGAATTGAGAATGTTTAATACACGTTCAAAAGTTTAATATACAATACGTGGAGTTTGTGAAATACTGTTAATTCTTGTGTCTCGTTAACTTGTTTGAATTTTGTGATTTTGATATTCAATTTGAGGACATGTTTATCCCCATTTGACATTAATCCTATATTCCAAATAATCCCACATGGATCTTTCAGAGTCACAGTTTCAGCCAACTTCTCTCTCACATTTTCAGCAACACTTCTTTTGGAAAACCTGGCTGCTAATCCATAAAAGTATTGTTTGGGTTTATATCGAATATATAGTTGTTCTCCAAAAAAAAAAAAATAGAAAAAGAAAAATACAAGATCCACATCCAAAAGGAAAGACCGCGCAACAACAAATAAATGAATAATTCAAAGAACAAGCATTACTATCGAATTCACATTCAAATATCAGCCATCTTTATTATATGGGGTTTTTAGCATATGATCAACGACGTACAGAGTTTCGCAATTGATATAGTCCAACCCATGATTTATAAAACCCTTTTGAGGAGCCAAGAAAAATTGAAGCGCAAGTTTTGAATAGAATTAAGAGGCTTACACCTCTATTGAGGCGAAAGCCTCATACTACAATCCTCATATTCTTTGAGGAGGGTGCTCCTCTATTTCGTTTAGGTTTCGGAGTTTTAAAACTCCACTATTTTGTTTGTTAGAAGTTCACTGAAAAGTTTATTACTAATACTTTAACGCTAAAAGCAGTCATTTAAATAAAAATAAAATAAGAGAACTAATCAAAACAAGAAACACGATATGCGAATGCCAACCGATTGGGCTGACTCCGAGAACCAAGTGAGGCCAACAGGTACTCATCGACTGTGTCCATTTAAACTATGCCTCTGTAATGGATCTTCGTAAGTCTGTATAAATATATTAGCATTTACCAAAATAAGCATAGATTTTCATAAAAAGTCATTTGTCTTTGCTTGTTTTAACATGTGTTCCATAGAACACGTACTTGCATGAAAATTACGAAGTGAAGTAACTTCTGAGAATGATAAAATACAAATAAAAAATAAGTGCGATTATTGTGCGAATTGAAGGCATGTACATTGCGCATATGTGCATGGCTAAAATGTTAATTTATACACAATTAAATTAGTCTAGTTATTTTATCAACATTTTAATCCCATTGTAATGAATGTACAATAAAAATTGATTTTAACTATTCCGGCCTTTGTTGGTGGTTTGAAGTCTTGAAGACATACTTGTCCCCAGAATAACGTTAGACTTCTTTTTCATGAGAAGATTCAATTTCTTCATCTTCATTTCTTTCAGGCACGTTGCACTTTCTTTTACAACTAAATTTCCTATTTGTATGCTTACATTTCGTGAAAAAATGTGAAGCTTCTCTCTCACGGTAATTTTCCTGGTCGAACATAATAACATCAAATTTGAATTCTCTGTTTAATCTACAAGAAAATTATTTTCGACAAAGGCTTTCCGGCCCTGTTTGAGAACATTTTGATCCTCATGTGACATTAATCCTACATCCCAAATAATCCCACTTGGACCATTCAGAGTCGCAGTTTCAGCCAACTTCTCTCTCACGTTTTCACCTAACGTTCTTTGGGAAAACCTGCATATTCATTTATTAAAGTAATGTTTGGAGTCATATCAAAATAACATATGAGAAACATACCCAAATGGAAAGATAGTGCTACAACAAATAAATGATTAATTGATTGAACAAGCATCACTATCGAATTCACACTCAAATATCAACCATCTTTCTTATATGGGGTCTTTAGAATTTGTTCTACTACACAGAGTATCACAATTGATGTAGTCCAACCATCAGGGGCATGTTTTGAAAAGAATTAAGAGGCTTATGTCTCATTCAACCCCCATATCCTTTGAGGAGGGCGCTCAAATATTTCATTTAGGTTTTGGAGTTTAAAAATCCACCATTTTGTTTGTTAAAAGTTCACTGAAAAGTTGAATACTATTATTTTAAAGATAAAAACAGTCATTTAAATATGAATAAAATAAGAATTGGAAAAAGCACGAAGCAGAACACAAAACACGATTTGCAAAAGCTAACCGATTGAGCTGACTCCAAGAACCAAGTAACGGCAACAGATATTCATCATACTACAAGAAAAAATGCCTTTTGTAACATGAAAAAGGCAACATTCATTAATTGTATGCTGCTAAAAGGGATTTATCGCAGCATTCAGTAAGTGTATGTTGCTATTGATTGACAAAACTGAGTTTTGACAACGTTTCTTTAATGAATGTTGCCAATACACCCTTTTTGCAACGTTCGATGTCCGTTGTCTTTGATATTATTTTTGCAACATGCATTGTGCATTGCTGTTAACTTTTTGCAACGGGAAATGCGTGTTGCCATTATAAATTTTAGCAACGCACATTTGAACGTTATCATTAACTTTTTTGCAACATGCGTTGCGCGTTGCTGTTAACTTTTAGCAACGTTCCATGCACATTGCCGTAAAAAAAAATTTGTTTTTTTTGCAACGTGGAATGCGCATTGTTGTTAACATTTTGCAACTAGCAATGCGCATTGCCATAAATTAGTTTTAGCAACAGGCTTAGCATGTTGTCATTAGATGTTTTAGCAACGCACTTTGCACGTTGCTATTAACATTGTAGCAACGTGCTTTAATCGTTGCCATTACGTTTTTAGGCCCAAGCCCCGAAGGCCCAATGGTTTTTTTAGATAGCCCCTCTTACCAACCAGCCCAGCCAAGAAAAAAGTGCAAGATCCACGAACCCTTACAACCCAAACGCTTCCCCATTAAAATAGAATACACCTCTTTTCAATTGAAACTCATCCCCACACGGCACATCAACTTCTTCCTCCACTGTCTCGCTCTCCTACTTCTCCAACCCAGTCCCAGAGGCGAAGTGGATCTCCACCGATCCAGCACTAGAACTTTCGATCGTCGCCTCCGCCTCTGATGCCACTTCCATACAAGTAAAGTTTGTTTTCCTCTCAAACCCTTACAACCCAAACCCTTCCCCATCGAAATCGAATACACCTCATTTTTGGTAGCTATCGTAACTTTTAAGGGGTATCCAGAGCGACGCCCCATTTTTCAGTGATCTTAAAAAGAAAAAATATAAATTGAATGAGAATGTGTACGTACTCAAAGTAAGGGGGAGAAAAGAAAATTTTAGTGAAAAATGATTTCATTTAAAGGTCCTAATATGCATTTTTTGTTTGACTTTCATTGGTAGAGGAAAAAATAGTGATGTTTTGCATGTCCCTTTTCACAAAGATAAGGTCTAGTCATGATCACAAGGAATTAGTGGCACTTAACACACATGAGTCACTTATACAATTTACTTCATTCAGACTTGAACTAAGTATATTGATCGTTGATTATAGTTTAACATGCTATTGACTGCATCTTTAAGTTATTATATATTGATGTTACCTTTGTCATTTGCGATAAAAATGGGGAGAGATAATGAATTGAATTTTAAATTTTAGATTATTTTATTTTTTCAGTAGTTTATTATTTGCGGCAATCTCAAGAGATGGCAAAAAGTACTCATTCACTGTGTCCATTTATACTCCGTCTCCATAATGGATCTTCGTAAGTCTGTATAAATATATTAGAGTATACCCAAATAAACATAGATTGTTCATAAATAGGAGTTTTGTTTTTGCTTGTTTTAACATGTTTTATTTAGAATGTGTATTTGCATGAAAATTATGCATTGAAGTAACTTCTGGGAATGATAAAATGCAAAAATATACATAAATAAGTGCGATTGACGTGCAACTTGAAAGAATGTGCATAGTGCATAAACTTTTATGCGTTTCTAATTCATCTTTGGAAGTCCTATGTGGACGGATAAAATGTTAATTTATATGCAATTAAATTAGTCTGGATACTTTATCAAACTTTTAATCCCATTATAATGAATGTCCCATAAAATGGATTGCCACCAGTGTGGCCTTTACTAATGGCTGGAAGTCTTAAAGACATATCTGTCCTCAGAATCATGTTAGGCTGCTTTATCATCCGAAGATTCAATTTCTTCATTTTCAGTTCTTTCAGGCAGGTTGCTCTTTCTCCTACAAATAAAATCCCTTTTCGTATGCTTACATTTGATCACAAAATGTGAAGCTTCTCTGTCACTGTAATTTTTCGGGCCGAATATAATAACATTGAAATTGAATTCCATTTACACTAAATATCAGAAAATCATTTTCCTCTAGAAAATTATATACGAAAAAGGCTTTCCAGTCCTTTTTCATGACATATTTTCCTCCATTTGACATCAATCCTACATCCGAAATAATCCACTCGGATCGTTAAGAGTCACAGTTTCAGCCAACTCGTGTCTCACATTTTCAACAAAACTTCTTTGGAAAAACCTCCATATTAATTTATCAAATTTATGTTTCGGGTTATATCAAATGCATATATGGTATAAAATCACATATGAAATACATATCCAAAAAGAAAGGCTATGCTACAACAAATAAATGATCAATTGAATGAACAAGCATCACGATCAAAGTCACACTCCATCTTTCTTATATGGGGTTTTTGGAATATGTTCAACGACACACTTTCGCAATTGATGTAGTTCAACCCATAACTTAGGCACTAACAAAAAGTTACGAGGAGCAAGGTTTGAAGAGAATTAATAGGCTTAAATCTCTAGTGATTGAGGAATAAGCCTCATAGTATAACCATCAGATTCTTGGAGGAGAGTGCTCATCTATTTCGTTTAGGATTTGGAGTTTAAAAATCTACAATTTTGTTTATTATAAGTTCACTGAAAAGTTGAATACTACTATTTCAACAATAGAAGCAGTCATTTGAATAAGTAAGGATTGAAAAAGAACAAAGCAAATATGCAAAAGCTAACCGATTGAGCTTACTCCAAGAACCAAGTGACGGCAACAGGTACTTATGGGCTGTTTCCATTTGTACTCCGTCTCTATAACGGATCTTCGTAAGTCTGTATGAATATATTACCGTTTACCAAAATAAGCCTAGATTGTTCATAAATAGGAGTTTATCTTTGGTTGTTTTAACATGTTTTCTTTGGAACGTGTATTTGCCTGAAAATTATGTAGTGAAGTAAATTATGTGAATGATAAAATTGAAAAACAAAAAAACTACATAAATAAATGAGACTAACTTGCAACTTTGACGTACGACATAATGCATTGTTAATGTGTAATGTGTTTTTATTTAAACAGTCAATGCAATTTGTTAAACAAGTGAGGGATAAATATGTAACTTGTAGTGTGTTTTGGAGTTTGTATAAATAGTAAACATATGCCCTGAAACCTACGTACGAAAAAAGGCAATTGTCAAAGAAATCATGTGAAGTAATAATATTCTAGTTGCTTCTCATTTCTCAGTTTTTTTCTGAGTTTTATATAAATTGAAATTAGTTTCACTAATCTTCCTCTGAAGTCCACTTTTCATACAGGTGAAACTTGTGCAGTATAATTTTTCCCTTGTTTCATATGCATGAAATCAGTGCAATTTTCTAAAAACTATAATCTCAGGCAAATGCACAACCTTTTATGTGCTTCTAATTCATTCCGGGAAGTCGAATGTGCACGGATAGAATGTTAATTTATACAAAATTAAATTAGTATGGTTACTTTATCGAACTTTTAATCCCGTTATAACGAATGCTTAATAAAATGGAAATTATTTCAACAGAGGCTTTCCAGCCCTGTTTGAGAACATGTTTATGGCCTTCTGACATTAATCCTACATCCCAATTAAACCCACTTGGATCTTTCAGAGTCACAGTTTCAGCCAACTTCCCTCTCACATTTTCAACAAAACTTCTTTGTGAAAACCTGAATATTAATTTATTAAATTATGCTTGTAAGGTACAGGGCCTCGAAAATCAAGCGGAAGCAGGCCAATATTCACCAAGAATCACATATATACACAAAGTAATATCGATTTCATTGGGAGCTCAGAAATTCACATAGAATACATTGTACCCGTCCGTACAAATGAATAAGCCAACAAAAAAACCCAACCCTAACAAGAATTGCACAAAGCAGTCACTACAATCGACGAAATCGCTACTGCCTAACTAAACTCTCTACGAAGGATAAACGGAGAATCACAAAGATTACAAACCACAAAGATTAACAATTAAAACCAAGAGTTTTAATTGATTTTACAAAGAATCGAAGAAAGGCAGAGACGAGAGATGGAAAAATCGCACGAGCAGCCAGAATATTTCTCTCACTAAGAGAAGAAAATCGAATGAATTTATCCTCCAAATGACCGTCCAGCTCCCTTAAGTAAAATAGGCTCATCACCATAGATTAGGCATTAGATCAAGGGTCCAGAATGACACACTTGGCAACTCCATTTGGGCCGAGTTTTGGGCTACCTTCATTTGAATTATTAGGTAATGGGTTTTCATCAAAACATTTTCCAGTAATTGGGCTTAGCTCATTTTCATCATTGCCCCATGGTTAATTATAAATGACATCAATATTCAACAATGTTTGGTTATATCGAATACATATGTGGTCTGAAATAACATGTGAGATACTTAACCAAAAGGAAGGAATGATTAACTGAATGAACAAGCACCACGATAGAATTTACAATCTAATATCCATCTTTCTTATATGGGATCTTTAGAATATGTTCAACTACCCCCAGATTTTTGCACTGGATGTAGTCCAACTCATGATTTATAGAAACGTTTTGAGGCACTAACAAAAAGCAACGAGGAGCAAGTTTTTAATAGAATGAAGAGGCTTACTCCCCTATTGATTGAGGGATAAGCCTCATAATACAACCCTCAGATTCATTGAGGAGGTCGCTCCTTTATTTTTTTTTAGGTTTAGGAGTTAAAAAATCTACCATATTGTTTGTTAAAAGTTAACTCAAAAGTTGAATACTACTATTATTTTAACTACAAAATCAGTGATTTAAATAAGAATACAATTAGGATTGAAAAAAATAACAAATCAAAACACAAAAGCTACCCAATTGAATTGACTCCGAGAACCAAGTGACGGCAACAGGTACTCGTCAATTGTGTCCGTTTATACTCCGCCTCTATAATGGATTTTTGTAACTCTATATAAATGTATTAATGTTTACCAAAATTAGCGTAGATTGTTCATAAAAAGGAGTTTATCTTTGCTTGTTTTAAGATTTCTTCTCTAGAACATGTATTAGCATGGAAATTATGTAGTGGAGTAAATCCTGAGAATGATAAAATGCATAAAAACTATATAAAGAAGTGTGATTAACATGCAACTTAAAAGCATGTGCATAGTGCATAACCTTTTATGTGTTTCAAATTAATTTATTGAAGTCCAATGTGTAAGGATAAAATGTTAAATAGTACACAATTAAATTAGTCTTGTTGCTTTATCAGACTCTTAATCCTATTATAACAAATGTTCTATAAAATCCATTTCTACTGATCCTATAGCTAGAATGATGTGCCCTTTGTAAGAAAATGAATCTAAATAAGTCTCTTCAGTGCGTTCAAGTAACAAAATGCGATCAGGAACGAAACTTAACATTGTCTCACCTTCAAGCTTTTGTTTCAGCTCTTGTAGGGAGTCGCCTTAGGCTTTTTTTTGGATGGTAGTTATCATCATTGTCTGAAGTTTCAATTTCCTCATCCTCAATTCTTTCAGTCACATTGCTATTTCTCTTACAGCTAAATTCCCTTTTTGTATGCTGACATTTAGTCACAAAAATGAAGCTTCGAACATAATAACATCAAATTTGAATTCCCTGATGCACTAAATATCGGAATATCGTTTCTGTGGAGAAAATTAATTTCGAAAAAGGCAGTCCCGTTTGAGAAATGTTCATCCACATCTGACATTAATCCTACATCTCTCACTTGGATCTTTCAGTGTCACAGTTTCAGCTAACTTCTCTCTCACATTTTCAGCAAAATTTCTTTGGGAAAACCTGCATATTAATTTATTAAATTTATGTTTGGGGTTATATCGAATACATATGTTGTCTGAAATAACATATGAGATGCGTATCTAAAAGGAAATAATATGCTACAACAAATAAATGATTAATTCAGTGAACAAACATCATGATTGAATTCAGACTCAAATATCAGCCATCTTTCTTATATGGGGTCTTTAAAATATGTTGAACTACACACAGAGTGTCAGAAATGATGCACTCCAATCCATGATTTATAAAACCCTTTTTAGGCGCTAACAAAAAGTAAAGAGGCACAAGTTTTAAAGAGAATTAGGAGGCTTACACCTCTATTTATTGAGGAGTAGGCCTCGTAGAGCAACCCTAAGATTCTTTGAGGAGGGCGCTCATCTATTTCGTTTTGGTTTTTTGAGTTTAAAAATCCACTATTTTGTTTGTTAAAAGTTCGCTAAAAAGTTGAATACTATTATTTTAACTTAAGAGCAGTCATTTAAATAAGAATAAAATAATGATTGCAAAAAAACAAAGCAAAATACAAACTCAATATGCAAGCTAATGGATTGAGCAGACTCCGAGAACCAAGTGACGGCAACAGGTACTCGTCGACTGTGTACATATATACTCTGTCTCTATAACGGATCTTTGTATGTCAATATAATTATATTAGCGTTTTCCAAAATAAGCATAGATTCTTCATAAAAAGGAGTTTATCTTTGCTTGTTTCATCATGTTTTCTGTAGAACGTATATTTACATAAATTATGCAGTGAAGTAACTTCTGAGAATGATAAACAAGCAAAAAACTCCAAAACTTAGGGCAATTAACGTGCGACTTTAAAGCATGTGCATAATGCATAACCCGTCTTGTTTCTAATGCACTTTTGGCAGTCCAATGTGTATTGATAAAGTGTTAATTTATACACAATTTAATTAGTCTAGTTACTTTATCAAACTTTTAATCCCATTACAACAAATGTTGGATAAAAAGGATTTCCACTAGCCCTATTGCTAGAATGATATGCCCTCTGCAAAAAAAGTGATTATAAATAAGTCTCTTCAGTGACACAATTTTCATTGAAGTAACCTGAGATCTGGAACAAACTTGACATTGTTTCACCTTTGAGCTTTTGCATTAGCCCTCGTAGGTAAACTCTATAGGCTTTTTATTGAATGGTAATCGTCGTCAGAAGATTCAATTTCTTCATCTTCAATTCTTTGATGCACGTGGCTCTCTCTTACCGCAAAATTCCCATTTTGTATGCTTACATTTCATCACAGAATGTGAAGCTTCTCTCTTGCAATAATTTTTCTGGTCGAACATAATAAAATCAAATTTGAATTCTCGTTCGACTTAAATATATCATTTTCCTCTAGAAAATTATTTTCAACAAAGGCTGTCCAGCCTCGTTTGAGAACATATTTATTCCCATCTGACATCAATCCTACATCCCAAATAATGCCACTTTGTTCTTTCAGAGTCACAAATTCAACATTGATCTTTCAGAGTTACAGTTTCGGCCAACTTTTCTCCACATTTTCAGCTATCTTTTGTGGAATTGCTGCATATTGAATTTATCAGTGTTATGGTTTGTGTTACATCGAAAACATATGTAATGAAATAAAATATGATGTGCATAGCAAAAATGAAAGTATATGCTACAACAAATGAATGATTAATTGAAAGAACAAGCATCACTATGGAATTCATCCTCAAATATCAGCTATCTTTCTTATATGGGGTCTTCAAAATATGTTCAACTACAAACATGCTATCGCGATTGATGTAGTCTCATCACGGTTCAAAAAAAACCCTTTTGAGGTGCTAACAAAAAGTACTGAGGCGCAGGACTTGAAGAGACTTAAGAGGCTTATGCCTCTATCGGTAGAGGCTTAAGCCTCACTGTACAACCCTCAGATTATTTGAAGAGTGTGCTGTTCTAGTTTGTTTAGGTTTCGTACTTCAAAAAATCTACTATTTTGTTTGTTCAACATTTACTGAAAAGTTCAATATTATTATTTTAACGACAAAAGCTGGAACAATTATATTAATTGGATGGAATAATTGTTTTATAATATTTATTAGTGAGCATTCATAGAGATAAATTACAATCATATGAATAGTTTACTTTCTTAATTTTTTTATGATGTATTTGTTTTATAAAACTTTTTATAAGAAT
>CAIGRL010130571.1:0-14161 GCA_903798325.1 Fraxinus xanthoxyloides | reverse complement strand
TTGTTCCTTATATTATACCTAACCTAATTCCTGTTGTAAGGCACGAGATTACAAATTGATAGCCACTTCTAGTATTGAGAAAGCAAGAAAACCGTGTCCTACCATTTTGCTTAGTGCTTCTTCGGCTTTGTGCCTTTGTGGTGAAACCATTGCCTTTCTTCTTCTTATTCTAGTCTAGCTTGTGTAGCTAGGTTACTTAGCTGTAATCTCTCATCTCTTAGTGAGACTATACCTTAGAGAAGCAACCAACAGGGAAGTGTTGGCTACTTCGAAGTTCTCCTGTCGATTGTGGTGCCTCGGTTTGAGACTAAGCTCGAATTCTTGGTGTGTTTGGAGTTATCTTGGCTGCATATTCTTCACAGTAAGCATATATATATACATATATATATATATGTGTGTGTGTGTGTGTTAACTTAAAAAACCATGTAAAAAATGAGAAAGAAAAAGAAGTGAAAGAGATTATGAAATTCTAAGAAAATTTTATTGCTATGCAAATGTTATTTGAACATTAGCTAAACTAAAATGTCCTTTAAATAAGTCATTTCATTTCACTTGATTGCATGACCAACTTGGCTCTCTTTAACAAATCCCATAATCCCAGACATGTAAGTCGACCTCGAAAGTACTTTTTTGCATTGCGAAACTTTTTATTTTAAATCCAAAAAACCTCTAATGATCCCTTCACTTTCTCCTAGCACAATCTTCTATTCACTTTAGACCATAAGAAGCCCATGGAAAAATCAAAATTTAGTCAGAATATTTAGCTACAAAATACGTTAAATTGTCTGTGGTCAAGTCTTAAGAAGATAGATACTTGGGCAGGAAGTTAGCTGGTCATTTTTTAGGACAATGTCTAATATTGATGCAGGGGCATTTCCGCAATTCCTTCAAATACAAAAAACTTTTAACAAATAAGGTTTACTAATGCCTAAAGGAAACTCAATTCCACGTAACAATTAAGAGCGTGGAAACAATGAACTCACAAGATTAACATTTAAAGTATTAATATCAAGAACGAACCAAATCTTGAAACAAACCCCAAAAAGAAAGAAAAGTTTCTTCTTCTTTCATATTATTTCATTCTTAACGTAGTTTAATGAACCCTTTCACCTTTAGAACTCCAGGTCTTGCTTCAGCCACCTATTTTCTTCTTAAAGCTCATTCACTCACAGTCACATGTTGCAAACCACAAAATGAATCATCTTGCTTTCTATTTTGGGCTGAATGAAATCCCAAAGTTTTCCAAAATTACTCATCTCAAACTGTTTCTAAAGAATAATTATTGTCTTGACTCATGCATCCATCTCAACCAGTTAAAGAAAATTTCTGAATAAGGATATTTTGCCCTGCGCCACCTCCATCAAAAGTTAATGTTCCATACTTGCATCAAATCTGTAATATACCCCCAACCATATTTTCAGTACAGTACAACCCCTATAGTTCCCTGCCAACTCCATTCTTCTTCAACTTTTTCAAGCAATAGAATTTATGTTATTCGTAATTCTGTCTAATGATACATAACATGTTGGGTAAAACATGGAGCATGTTTCATAAATAGTTCGTTAATATAGTTACCAATTACTGGTGACAACACTTGCATCCACATCCATAGTAAAAAAAAATTAGTCTTTTAGCGGACTATATAAAAAGTTCAAGTCATTATGGATCCCTTTTTGTTGTGAATTTGTGATAATAAATCCGAACTCCAACTTATGAAGGACATTTTTGGCAGTTATTTCTACTTCTATTCATTCTCTTTTCTTCAAATTTTTCTTACAACGTTTCTAATACACCAGATAAGTATTTGGTATTGGCGTCATCCTATTTTATTTATCGAGCCTAACGCTAACTTTTACTAAATCCTAAACATAGTATCGTAAAAGAAAAACAAATAAGAAGTAACTCATGCTCAAGGCAATGCAATTTTAAAAAGCAAGATAAGTATTGATAGGCAACCTCTGCACAAGGTAATAAGACTTCTGCTGCTCGTGCATGGAAGACAAAGCACTCCGTTGGTGGACCACTACAATGATTAAAAAGTGCGGCTAGAAAGTGAATAGCCAAATTCACTAAAGTCAAATTGTGTCAAAGCCAATTTCACTTTGTTTTAGCTTTCAATCCATTGATAACAGCATGCTGTGGCCATCATATCCAGCCGAGGCCACTGTTGATATCTAGATGCCTTAGCCAACTGACACTAGGCTACATCAAAGAAAATGCAAGTGGCTAAGCTTGAGCTAAAATGTAAGAAATGTTTACACGAGTTAAAAAAGTCTCTAAAGCAGGAGAATGGAATTATACTGAGAGATGAAAAACCAGGCTTACATCTAATGTGTATACCTTTGGGCCTTAGGCCATTGGCATAACACCTGGTAGAGAGTGACCCAATCTTGAGTGAAATAAATAAAGCAACTCCGACCAATTCTATAAAACTTATATTGCAATAACTCAGCAAATCCAAATCAACGTCTTTTCCATTCATTTTTACCTACAAGGGTCCCCGTCAATATGGTACCAGACATACATAACACTTCAACTGTATTTCAAGCCAAAGTCATTTTAGAACACGTCACCAGGGAGAAGATAGTCGATGATTGGTGTATACCCTATTGTAAGTGACGTAGCCAGATGTGCATGTCCCAATGGGCATGCAATGATTTACCCCAGTAAAAGAATTCCAGTCAGAAGCTTCAATTGACACACTGACAAAAGGATATATATGAAATACGATAAACACTTGACCACATATAGATTCACTTATTTCCTTCTAGTCTATGACCTCAGATGCAGTTAGCCAATCAGAATTGCGATGACAAATAAAATGATTGGTGTTTGCCAACTATAAAACAATCCAGAGATCTCAGTCTTACATGCTTCGCGAGGCTTTAGTATCTCGTGCAAACATCCTGTAGGATAGTAATTTTCCTTCCAATTGATGTAGAAGATGGTTAACACTGCTTACAAGAAACCTAGTTGGTTTATTTCCTGTCTCTTCTTCATCCTTGTCATGAACATCAACTGCATTTCCACCACTAGACTCATTAATACATCTATCACTGACCATGTCAACAAACTGCATTATCCACAAAATTCTTCTTACACAGACAGGTGAGGTCTCCCTCAGTTTCATCATTGAAAGGCAAAATATATAAAGAGCATCTCCACTTTGCAGAGAAATTAGGATGAAATTCCCGAAATACCTAGAACAAATTAGGTTCCCTTTAGTATGTTGTAGAAACAACTGCCAGAAGAAGTCATGTTTTTATAGTGCTTTATGAGTGAATGACTATAGAGTTCATAAATTTTAACTATTAGCTGAGAAATAACTAAAGACGGTGCTACCTTAGAAACAGGAACTACCCTTATCTTCCCAGGTGCTGCATCATTGATGGTTTCTTCAATATCTTGAGCTTTAATATCCTTTCTCCATGTATCTGTGTATATAAAAACATGGATGACTTTCATGCTGTTCAATGTCCTCAATTCGAAAATATAATGGATAGTATGAACTATTTAGCAGAATACATCTCATATATCTAAGGGTCTCTGTTAATAACTGCATTTATCAAGGTTTTCAGGTCTGTTTGTTGTCACTTAGTCCTTTTTATAGTTAGTTAGAACTAGCTATGTATCTTTACCTGAATTTATTTGCTAACTATTACCAATCCTTGATTTACTGAAGCAATTGTTTTCCTCTAGTACAAGTTATTTAGCAGGCTGCAATCTGGCAGATTACCTTCAGAAGTTTCGACCAGGAAGGTTATGGTAGAGAATATTTTGATGTGCCACTGGTATTTTCTGATATAAAATTTAGAGTAGGAACAATGTGCCGAATTCATCATTTACATTGGTGCTCTCAAATAGATTGCCGAAGCATATGTTTGGCTCATGTCTATAAATTGTTTATAAACACTCAAAGCCACCTTTTAATCTCACATTTCGAGGGATCCACAAGTACTACCCACTTATCCACCATTCATTCTTATCTATTTATAATTTAAACTGTTAATAAACACTTCCCAAATATGATTTAAGATTCTTGATCAAAACCTCATAAAGAAAATACAAATCTTGCATGTGGTAATAACTGAGGAAGATGGGGACAATGTTTAAATGGAATACGCTAGGAGATTGGAGCTTATGCAAGACAAATCCATGATACGCATATGTAGATGAAGCAGTTAATGATGGATCAACCTTTAAAATTCATGCATCCTGCGAAGACAAATTGATGTATGAAAAGGGAACACTCTGTGGCAATGTAAGGAATCCACATGTTAGGAAATGGAATGAAATGGGAATGGCTGAACAATTTGGACTCACAGGTAGCACATTTGGTTCTAACGGCATTGAGATAAGGCAACTGGTTATAAATAATGCTAGCAGATTAGAAGAGGAGAGTGACCAAAAGCTGAAGTCCAGAACGTAAGGTAAAGGAGCTGGAATGCTCACCAACTATGCATATAGAAGAAATAAAAAGGAAAACAAATAAAACTCGGAATCAGTAATGACATAGGCGGATAAAATTTTCTGTGCATGTGTAACCTTTTTGGAATGGGATGGACTGGAACAAGGTGTAGTAGAAATTTAGAGATTTGCTGAATTTCTTCATGCAAAAAGTTTTGCAGCCCTTTATTCAGAGCAAATCCCTCAAGTAGCACTGTATACCAAACCTAAATATGTTTCTCTTGTTTGTTTCATCAACTCCACATCTCTGGTAACACAGTTCAGAACAAAAATTAAGCAGTCCAGCACCGCATGAATAAATCAAAAAATCTTAAAGATCTCTGGTGAAAAATTAGAATTCTTATTTTTCTGTTTCCAGAAAACCACCACATTCAATTGTATCAATGGACTCTTGAAAGCACAGTTGCATGAATACATATTAATAAATATCTTATGCATATGTGAAATATGATCCAGTGGTAGTGGGATGGACTAGGTGACATACAGAAAGAGCAAACTTGTTTAAAAGCAGACACCCTTTGTCAGTATGCCCAGCAACTACAGCACAGCCTTCTATTGGTAAATTCTTTTCTTTTAGCAACTGAGTTTTCTTCTCATCAACAAATTTACCAAGAGATTTTTCAACCCATCAGCAAAAGGCAGATATTGGATGGATGTCTTACAAAATTTGAGATCTATGCATAGAAATGAATAATAATGATTTATCTAGGTGTTTTCCATCCACAAACAAAAGGAGAACCAAAAGTTCTACGATAAAAGATTTTAAGGGATTTCCACCTATTCTTTACTTTGTAAGTAAATTGCCTCTCTATTCTTCAATTTTTATTGCCAAGCAGATATTTGATGAGAGGGGTGGGGATATAATCATGTCCATGAAAAAACTTAGAAAGTAAAGTTGGTAAAACAGAATTTAGCAATGCAGGTCTTCTTAGTATTCTGCATTATTGTCTGATGAGTAACAGAGAACATATTAAAACAGCACCAGAAATGCAATCATGCACATATGTTTCCTTTCAAACATCTTTCCATACAAAAAATGTTCTCCAGGATAACTAAGAAATATAACACACTCTCACCATGACCATATCAAAGAATATTCTGTCCCAAAAAAAAATGTTAATATATAATTTCTTGGATAATGCCATGTGTACATAGCATTATCCATAGTCATTTGTCCATTATGGCACCCCCTGTGTACAAGGCTATATACACGTAGCATAATTCTAGTTTCTTTTAATAAGAAATTATGTCACTTCGACACTTCCGACACTACATGAATTATTGAGACCCACTGTTATCCCCATCATTTACTATTTGCTTTTACTTCTCACACATGGGAGGCAAACTCACATCACATAATGTAAGACTTCAGAATAAATGCTATGAAATACCTAAAATATCTATCTTTCTAGAACCAAACAAGGCGATCAAGCAAAATGTAAAAAGTTAACCAACTCTAGAGATGGCAATCAATAGCATCAACACATTATAGATGTTATGTAAAACGAAAAAGTATTAGAACTTTATCATCAGTGTGATGCTAAAAGAATGCAGGTCAAAAATCAGGCAAGCATTTTGTAACATCTTTCGAGATATCCTTATTTGCCATCGCAGTGAATGTATTGTATACAGAGATTTTTATTCTTTTTTGATGTAGCCTTCATGGAGTTAGGAGAGAACTTACCCTTGAACAGTGTTCAAACGAGGCTGCTTCTGCCACCCATCAAAGGAACCTCCATGATATGACAGCACAATCTTGAACGTCACTCTGGCCCATCTTCCAGTCCTATTTTAGCTGGAACACTTGCCAATTGAGATTTATCACAATTCTCTAAGATATCAGCACCGTCATGAATAGCATTGTCTGTAAAATTTCTCCTTGATAAATATAGCAAGTCACTATTAATATTCTGTAAAAAGAATTTTCAGTTTATATCTGAAAATATATATATATATATATACACACACATTTGCGTTACATTAAGGCACTACTACAGAGATGCAGGAAAAAATGATAGAACTTTATGAAAAATAGAAGGCAAGAGGAAGGTATAAAAGTGGAAGCATGGTTGGAACGAGATTTCTATGATTGGTTGAACGCGAATAGATGACACCAAAGATTTGGTAATAGTCTTATACTATGCCCTTGTCATAGAATGAAATTGACTTCACTGGGGCATTTCTCTTTCTCACCTGCCAATTAAGACATATAGAAAGTTGTGACACCAAACGAAAGGTCCTCATCTTCTACAGCCCCCAGTCTTCCCCGTTCACTACTTCCATTTATTTTTCCTCCAAAGTTTTTAAACAGAACACATAATGTTTTTATCAAATACTGGAAGAGCACTGCAGCAGTCAAATACTTCCGGACATGTTCCTCAAGCACCTTGGACGTGTATTCTTCGGGATATAAAAGAATTAATCATGGTTTCAGGCACTGGGCTACTGGTCTATTGAATTAAATATAATAGAAATCTGCGATTTTCTTTCATTTTTAGGTTCAAGTCGATATTTCGAAACGATTAACGACTTTGTTGATCTAAATAACATATTTGTGCGTGAATCATTGACTCTCAATTGTCAATGCCCGACTTTCTTAGGAATGATGGGTTTTGATTATGTTCTTCAGTTAACTACGTTCTGATGGCATTGGTAGCAGTACTTGACGAGAATGACAATTGTGTAGACAATTGTTCATGTTGGCGCAATTGGTAGATAGGAATTAATGATATCGACAAATGGAGATGTAGACACGGCAAATATTGGCTACTCAAGCGATGTGAAAGCAAGCTTGTCGTGGAGTCGGCAACGGAAGAGAACTCAGACGGCAACAATAATCTTTTCACTGAAAGGCACATAATAATTCACCTAGGGTTATGACATGATAAGTGTATTTTATACACATATTCGGGACTTTAAATAATGACATTTTGTAGTTCTTAAGATGAAATATTACCTAATTTATTATGTATTGTGTTCAATAGGTAAAACTCATGATTTGATGAAGAATTAAAGAAAAATGGTGAAAATGGGCTTAATTATAAGAGATCCAAAATTTGGGGATTAAAGTGCAAATACTCAAAAGTTGTTACGGACCTCATAATGAAGACTCGAATGTGTTAGGTGTCAATGGAATGAGAAAAGAAGTTAAAGGGATGAAATATAGTCAAAAGTATCATCACATCAAGTTCCAACGAAAAAGTTATGCTCTGAATTTTCAGCCTCATTTTTGACATAGCAAACATTCGAATTGAAATATGTTATTTCTAGAAAATTGTAGCCCTTTGAGTTATCTTTCCAACGCACTTTGAATTGTCTTAATTGAATATCAGGAGAGAATGTTATGATTAGTACTGAAAACTGCTTGGGACAAACCTAGGCGTGCAAAGGAGGCGCGCGCCTCATCCTATTCTGAGACCTCCTGTAGCTCCAAAACCACCTGAGTTGCGCACTTCTAAAAAATGGATATGGCTCTAGGATAGAAGGATTCGAACCTTCGAAAAGCAGGACCAAAGCTCGTTGCCTTACCACTAGGCCACGCCCCATTATCAGTTTTTAATCTAGACTACCTAAGGTAAAGCGGGATTTTTTTTTTTTTTCATTTTCTTATTTCGGTATCTTTTAGAATGCTTCCAAAACTCGATCAGAACGTCCCGAACCTCCATTCGACCTAATTCTACATTTTTTTTTTTACATATTTTGGAGGTGAAGAACAAATCTATACATCAAATCAAGGTGATCATACAAGGAATTGAAGAATCATAGCCAGATTTGAAGATTCAAATCAAGAACGTGAACCTTTCCTACTTCTTCCATCTTTCTTAATTCTAGGTGATGTTTTTCCGATTTTTCTTATGTAATTACAAGAATGTTAGGCTAGCTTCTTCCTTTGTATTGGATGGATGATGAACCTTATTAGTTGTTAAACTCAATTCATGACTCGTTAACACTACAATAAAATGTACTTTTTACGGCATGCAATGCATGCAGTAAAAACCTCTTTACGGCGTGCGGCAGCACGCCATATAAAGTCATACCACAAAAAGTCGTGTACCTTTTACGGCGGACAGAGTACGCTGTCTATGGAACGTCGTAAATGAGTTTTACGACGTTCAGCTGCACGCTGTAAAAAGTATCTCACTTTTTACGGTGTGTTAAAATGCATATCGTAAATGCGTTTTACGACGTTTAGCTGCACGCCGTAAAAAGTGGACCACTTTTTACAGCATGTTACAATGCATGCCGTAAATCAATTTTACGGCATATTAAAATGAATGCTCCACTTTTTACGGCATGTTACAATGCATGCCGTAAATCAATTTTACAGCATATTAAAATGCATGCCGTAAATGTGAATGCAATTTACGGCATGCTTTAAACACGCCATAAAATATTTTGGAATTTACAGCGTGATAAATATCAATTTTAATTTTTTAAAAATTATTTATTTATTTGATTACCCGCAGACCTATAATAATAATAATAAAACAAATTTAATCCATAAATAATCAAGGTTTCCATTGTTTCGATAAATAAAATATTGAATTTCAATAGAGTATGTCAATATAAAGTTCATCTCAACAATTTTCAAAAGACTACTACTTCAAAAAAATGATTGGATCATATCAAAGTTAACTTTTTAAACTGATAATTTTGTTATCCCACAAAATAGTAATTCCATGCACACCATAGAAAAAATAAGAGTATGGTTAATAAACTTAGAGTGAGCATGTAAATCAAAAGTATATCAAGAAATATATTANTTTATTTGATTACCCGCAGACCTATAATAATAATAATAAAACAAATTTAATCCATAAATAATCAAGGTTTCCATTGTTTCGATAAATAAAATATTGAATTTCAATAGAGTATGTCAATATAAAGTTCATCTCAACAATTTTCAAAAGACTACTACTTCAAAAAAATGATTGGATCATATCAAAGTTAACTTTTTAAACTGATAATTTTGTTATCCCACAAAATAGTAATTCCATGCACACCATAGAAAAAATAAGAGTATGGTTAATAAACTTAGAGTGAGCATGTAAATCAAAAGTATATCAAGAAATATATTAATTTTTATCTAATCAACGTAGTACATGTGACAAGTAATTACTTGAGTATATTGTTAGTGTAGGTAATTGATCATTTATGATGTGCAAAGAATGTACGCCGTAAATACTTTATGCAATTGATCATTTACGACACATTTTTTTGCACGCTGTAAAAATTCGCTTTTTACGGCAAGCGTCAATTGCACACCATAAACATATGTTGTAAAAAGTTATATTTGTTGTAGTGTAATTTAGTAATTTATTGGATTTTTTATTGTTATTTATGTATTCATATTGTGTTATTTAATTACTTAGCTACCAATTGGATAACTTGTTGCTATTTATAATACTAGGAGGCTCACAATAGGTAAAACGCTGCATAGGTATTCAGAATAATAGTTATAGCGTGTGCAATCTTGTTAGCTAAATCCTGTAAATTAATGTGTGTTTTTCATATGAATTCGAATTAGGAATAGAATCGGGTCATGTTAGACATATGTTTAATATATTTTGGAAGAGAATATTGAATAAAATCGGATTATTGATTATCATTAACATTAGAAAATAATACTCATTCCGTCCCATTTATATATGCTTACTTTCCTTATTTTCTTGTCTGGATTATATAGTCTTATTTCTTTATTAAGAATGTTTTTTTACTAATATACTCTTATTTTTTTAGTACTTCCAATAATAATTTACTATTAGTTATTGATAATTAAATAAGGGTATACTAGGAATGTTTTTGGCAAAAATTATTTTTCAATAACATTAAATAAAATTTCTTAATCCGTGTAAAAAACAAAACAAGCATATATAAATGAGGCGGATGGAGTACTACTTTTTATAGGTCGAGAATTGGAAATAGCGTTAATAGGGGGATTTAGAAATCCAAATATCCAATACATCCATCACATATTTGATAAAAATAACTATTATTGCTTTTGTAATTTAAATTTAATATAAACAATAAATCATCTATTTTGTGTTACAACACTTGTCGAATTTGATAATAAATAGTAACCCATAATTAGACATTATTTCTCATGAGATGATACTTTTAACTCATTACAATATTAATTGTCAACATCTCGTACACTTGCGGGATTTTAACGAACAAATTTTAGGCGTCGTTGCCGAGGAATAATTTGTTTAATTCTAGTTTATTAGTTGATAGTGGATTCGATTGTTCTTTTTGTCAATTTTGGTTATCCACCCTAACCCCTCTTGCTCCGTATTCTTCCGAGGTACTATTTGGCAGTATATGCATCATTCTGATGATAGCAAAGGAGTAAAATATGTTTGTAACGAGTAAACTCGATAGGGATGATGGGGCTTTGCTCGGGGAAGATATAATCTGTGAGCTTTGTAATATGATGCATTATACTGGGCAATGCTTATATACATGCCCTAATCCCTTTATGTCCAAGCTTCTGTAATTTAAACAATATTTAAGATGTCAAAAATAGGTAATTGACAACTCTAATGAAGGCTACATGCTTAAGGGTGAGTATATATCTACATATGTGGAAGATGACATCAGTCTTAAGGGAGTTGGTCCTCCCTTATGGAATGAGGAGGCACTTGCAAACTATTATAATGAACTTGTCATGTTAGGTGAAATCAAAATATGTCGGTAGATTCCATATTTTGGAATGAGTTTAAAAGGTGGGAATATAATCCACTTTAAAAGGTTAAGAGGACAAAATTATCATTACCCGTGGATTTAGACTGTAAGCCGGCCATTCAACCCGAGGAGATGTCAATTATTGAAGAAGAGCATAAAGATGATGAAAGATTAATTACGAAGGGACCAAGCGAAGAAGTGGCAATCAATGAAGATGAAATTAATACACATTAGTTCGACTCATCAATTGCCCAACAATTGAATTTGTGATTAAGCTGAAGGAAGATGAAGAAGTCTACATAGTTGATTTCGAGTCGGATAGAATAGGCAAGTCATATCACCTGGGAGGAAGCGCTCACATTATCTTATTTAAGATTTAGTGAGTATAAATTTCTCCATTATCCTTTCTTGATCCTCTTTTCTATTTCCATCTCTTTCCATTTGATTGTCTACCTCAATCATTTTGTATTACAATATAATAGAAGATAGTTAAATACTAAAGATGAATACCTAAACACACATACTTTTCATTTTCACTTGTATCTCTAATTCTCCATGTTACCCCTTGATTTCGAGGTTACAGGCCAGATCGTCACGTGGACAGTAAAGGCCACATGATAGGAAGTCAGCATGAAAGTCAAAGAAGAGTTAGGATAAAAGAAAGAAACAAACGTCCAACGTCCTTCCACTGAAGCAAACATTGATGCCAAGCTCCTCTCATGTAAATGAGGCCCTTGAACTGGAATCTAAGGCTCATGCTAGTTGTCCGAAGCTATAAAGCGACTGAAGCCCCTGAAGTCGATGGTAACCCACTGAAGATTTGAAGATCCAAAGAATGACTGATGTGACGTTTGTAATAAAGTGTGTCAGTGTGTTAGTGTGTCGTCTCTAATGTAGAACGGCTGACCTCTTATCAAAATTAATGATAGGAATAGACAATGATGTGAGCCTTCAGTATAGGAGATGTGACCATATGATTTTCATCCAACGATCACCACGTTTGCTATGACAGTATAAATAGCCTCTCTTTGTAAGGAGAAAGGGTTGGCATCTTCATAAGGAAAAGACCAAATACGTATACTAAAAACTCTCGAGAATTCAATCGAGCTGCACTTAGCAATTTCTACATAACTCTTTTACAAAATTATTGAATACAAATTGAAAGAAGAGCTATTGCTATTTCAATATACATCCAAGACCTTTCTTATCTATCCTTCCACATATTCTTTTGGATGAGAAGAGTGATTTATTCTTGATTATATTGGTTTGACAATCGTTGATAGTGCGGTTGCTATTGAATCACACTGTCGGAGTCCGAAAGGTTGCCGTCTCTTGTCGAAAATTATCTCTCACGTCCATTCCAGACTGATTATCGTATTTTTTTCTGTAAAAACGCGCCGGATCCGTACGACGGGGCAATAGTGGGCCCGATATTTGTTGAGCTCATTTTTTGGAGTCAACACTCCACTCTCATTGGTCAAAAGCAAAAACCTCCATTCTCCGCTCAAAAAAATATCAAGCTTTCAAACATAAAGAAAAGATTAACTAAATAGATCTTCTTTTAGGACATCACAGCCAAACTCCATAATCATAATAATGAACTTTCATCTTATCTAAAATTACATCCCCATCCAAACTCAACGAAGAATGACAGTTACCGAATTAAAACCAAGTCAAAGTTAAGCTAAAGACTATAATAAGCGTTTAATGGAAGGCAACCCAATTTTCTTTCATTTTTATTTATTTTGCCCTTTAGATTTAGGATAGGAATTGAATTTTGTTTTTATAGGCATCACCAACCATGCCCTGTTTCCTTTCGGCCATGAATTTATTGTTGGTTTATGAGATGTTTGGGCTAAGAGCATGTTTAAGCCCCATTTCTTATTTGGCAAAAAAATGCATTTTGAAATAGTGATTTGATGGAGAATGTGTGGTTAAAAAATAAAGAAAAGTTTTTTATTTGCGTGTAACATTATTTTATTAAAGAATACGTGGTTGAAAATAAGAGAGACAAATGTGTTTTAGAAATGATTGGAGACCAAACAAGGGCTAAGTAATACTTACTCCAAATTATTTGATCTTTAATATTTGATTTTTCAAGAACACGATAACGTGAAACACTCAAACCAACATTGAACAAGGGAAAACGTGATGAAGAGGACCTACCAACTCTTGCACTTCATGCCATAGCATTCGACATCTCCTAATAAATTTGATGAGTATTTTCTTTATTTTATTTCTCACCCCTTTTGATGCCCCATTTGTGCTTTAAGACATTGAGAGCAATGTCTATTTTAAATTGAGGGTGAAAAAACATTGAGATTTTGCTTTTGTATGTTATTGTGTATGCTTTATCATAAAAAAAATACGAAACTATTGAAAAATTTGAAAAAATTCGAAAAAAAAAAAGTCTTGTTTTATTTGTGTGCTTATATAGGTTTGATGGCCTAGCTGGCAACGATGAATTTATTTGACATCATGTATTGATTTATGAACAGTGAATATATTGCACGTATAGATTGATTTATGCTTTTCTATGTGAAACTTGATATTACTTGCGCATGTAAATTAAGTTAAGACATTATGAATGAATGAGTTGATTTATATTTGGATAGATTAAAAGAGTGGACCTTAGATGATAAATCCAAACTACTTCATTACACATCCTTTGACCAATTTAGCATAGTTCAAGAGTGATTCTACTATTGTAGGAAGATATGGATATGAATGGGGATTTTCATGTGTGAAAATCTTGTATAGATTGTCTAAGATCAAAGAGATAAAAATAGGTGAATGTCTTTAGTTAGGTGTTGATTCTTGAATGAATGTTTAACGAGGGGTATTGCACTAATCAAAGTAAAGAAAAAATTGTATATATTTGGAAACTTCTCTTCGTAGCTTTTAAAACTCGAGTTATTAAGCCTCTAAAAGTATATAAAACCTATTGTCCTAAAGTCAAATGACTTGGGAGTTATCGTCCAAAGGCTCACTACATGGGTTATTTAGAAAG
>CAIGRL010130569.1:0-18767 GCA_903798325.1 Fraxinus xanthoxyloides | reverse complement strand
ATCTTGAAACTTGAAGTGAAAATCATTGTTCTTACCTTCTTATTAGCTCTCCAATGTGTTTTTCTCTCAAGGAATGCATCGCCCTTTAGTTCTGGATGAGATTAGGGTTATGTAGGATCTCAAGATACCATTCCATACGTGAGTGAGTTGAATAAGAAAACCAAAATTTTCGTTCACAGAACATACCATGCGATCGCAGGATAGTCCTCCATGCTATTGCATGGGCCAACTATATTGCACCAAAATGTTCCTGATGAAGGCTGGGCGACCTCATGGAATTTATATTATGCGATCGCATGGTTTTCATGTTTTTCCCACCGAGCAGCTTTTGATATTTTGGTCATATCTTTCTCTTCCGATATCCGATTGAAATGATTCAAATTGAATTGGAAAGTTTACTCAAAGGGCTACAAATATTTTAGAAATATAAATATTTAAATTCGAACGTCTTCTATTCCAAAAATGGGTCTCAAACTAAGACTGAACTTTTTCAGTTAGAAGTTGATGTGTGATAGTATTTCCACTATATTTCATCAATTTGGCTCCTTTCCTCATCCAATTGATGCCTAGCACTCTCAAATTTTCATCGTGAAAATCGACGCAACTTTTCAGTAATTGTACTTGAGTCTTCAAACTTTGATTTTTGTTTCATTTAAGTCATTTTTTACTTATTCTTCCTTATTTACCCCGCAATCATCATTATTGTCCTGCAAATACAAATTACAACGAATTAAGCTATATTCTGCACATTTATCGACAATTATCTACGTTTGTGAACCGAAATAAACGTTTAAAAACATCCTTATCAATTGGTACTGTCGATCTCAGCCTTTTCCTGCTTCAATTCCCTCGATGTAGATCTCCACTTAGAAAAAGTGCCAAACAACAATTCCATCTCCTCCAGTGTTTTACCCCGAGTCTCGGGAAATAAAGTACAGAAAAAAACCCATGCAACTGCAGCTATCCCTGCATACATCAAGAAAGTCCCGCCAATTGAGATGCATTTGTACAGAGATATATAAACGTCATTGAAATTAACCCACCTGTGATCCGATTCACTGCCACTCCCATACTGAACCCTTGGGCCCTTAGCTTCATTGGAAATATTTCTGAACTGTAGACCCATGCCATTGGGCCCATCCCAATTGAGAAAAAGGCCACATAACACATAATAGAGGTAATGCACAAAGCTATAGCCCAAACAAGCTTGTTTTCGGAATCATCAATAATTGTCAGCCCAAATCCTAGGCCCAGTAAAGATAAAATCATCCCGGCAACACTAAAGAGTAGCAATGGCCGTCGTCCGATCTTGTCTAGAAAAAATACGGCCACTAGAATAAAGATTGTTTTGGTGAATCCTACGGCCACTGTGGCAAGTAGTTTATCTGTGTCCTTAGTTATACCGGCTTTTTAAAGATATTTGGGCTATAGAGAACCACAGGGTCTATGCCACCTGATTGCTGGAAAAAGTGGATTCCCAAGGTGCAAATCAAAATGTGACAAATGAAACCGGGCTGGCCCAGTTCCATTCCACCAGGCCCAAGAAGGCAAGCCGGACTTAAGACAGGGGCTAACCAGGCCCAGTAATGTATGAAAACTGAAAACGATGTCTTAGAATTGGATTGAACTCTATATTCAAGTCTTCGCTAGAGAAATTATGTGCACTCATCCATCCTTTAGGGTCAAAAATTATTTCTATTTTTGACAGCAATCATTTAACCAAAAGTTTATGAAATCACAATTGTATACCGACAACGTTGACTTTGATAATGCCTTTGGAATCAACACCTCTGAAGTTCACATCCACTTCGTCGACGTATTCCCCGTAGTGTACATCTCTCACTTTTTTCTCATCCATTTGGTTCAAAATTTACATCTCACTGGTCTCCGCATATATGGCATTGGACACGTATTGTTTTAATATTTGACCATCACACATTTTGACTTTGTGAATGATAGCTCCCATTTTGAGTAAATTTTTAGGCAAGTCTTCTATTTTACATTTCACAAGTAATGTTGCTAGAAATTACATACTTGGTTTCTAAGCAAAAACACAAACGAGTATTTGCAAGAAATTTATGAACAGACAAAACAATAAATGAACGAATCCAATTATTCTTCATATATAACATGGATTCTGCTGTTTGGTCCAACATTTGAATCAAAGTGATAACTATTAAAGAAAAGTCACCAGCTTTAAGATCAATATCTAAATCAGTTTACCCACTAGATGTCATCAAATCTTCAATGGTTGGGATGTTTTATTATCCTTTGCAGAATGACAGTCCGAGCCCTGCGAATATCCCGACTAAAAACATCAGCTTGAACCCCTAAATCCTCGATATTCTTCATGAACAAGTCTAGTTTTTTCTTGATCTCTTCCACAGCAAATTTTACAGCTTCTTCATTGATTGCGAAGTCGACATTTTTCAAGAGAGATTCAATCTCGATTTCCAAATGATCAATTAGAACCCTGATGCTGTCCAAATCCTTAATAGTTATATAAGTGCCCACATTAATAGAGGTAAGGATGTCTTTCTGTGCCTTGACTGCATCTTCATAGTTCTTCATAAGGGAATCAATCCACTTTCCCATTGATCCTAATGGAATGGAAGTTGCAGCGGCAAGAGCAGCTGCCACAGGTGGTGCAGCCACAGCGGCAGCCACCACTGAGCAAATTAGAGCAGCCGCGAATGTAGCTGCAAATATAACGGTTGAGACCTTTCTCCAAGCATGGATAGATCTAAGCTTCCTATCAAGCTTGCCCTTTTGCATTTGCAACTTTTCTAACATGAGCATTTGCTGCCTGTAAACAGATTGAAAAATTTGGAAGAACTCTTCGGTGAAAGGGTCACCAGCATTCTTGAAAATCTTCAGCTCCTCCAATGTCTTAGTGTACTTATTGTTCCCTTCCACCTTGTCTTCTTCTTCAAATTGTTGAAGTGCCACAAGAATAAGCAATTGACTATCACGAGCGCGCTTTAAGCACTTCTCCAATGCAGTACAGAAGTCTAGAGTCTTGAGGCTATTCTCAAAGTACTCCTCGACTAGCTCGAATAATTCGTGATTCTTCCATATGTCTTTCTTACAATCCAAGATAACTTTAACAACCTCCTGATTCATCTCCAACAGACATTCTGTGACTTCCTTCAAGGAATCAAACGACAGGGCTCTAACCTCAACCCCGACAGCAAGAGCATTGATAACGTTCTTGGTTCGTGCTTGGAGAGTTCTATCAAAGGACTGTAAATCTATGTCGACCCTGCACGCGGCTTCATAAGAATTCAGATCAGTTGCGTATTGCAGATTGTTGATTACACTCGAAGTTTCCCCAGGCTTCTTGCTCATATGGCTTCCCATGATCCCAAAGCTGATTTATATACACAAATCCAAACAAAATAGAGAAACTCAACTTTAAATTTCTATGTTAAAGAATAAAGCATCAATTAATCAAGCTCCGAACAAAAATGAGAAACCCAACTTCAAATTTTCTCTGTTTAAGGCTGCAATACATAATTACAGATGAAATACAATAATACCTCAATTTATTCCATCAATCTTCTGGTCTTAAAAGTCTAATAATCAAGTTCCCCAACAAAATTGAGAAATCCTATGTTAAATTTATAAGGTTGCATTACATAAATTACAGATGAAATACAAACATATATCGATTTTTCTAATCTTAAAAGTGTCATAATCTAATTTCCCCAGAGAAATTGAGAAACCCAGCTTTAAATATCTAAGTTAAGGCTGGATTACATAAATTACAGATGAAAGATCAATTTATTGAACAATCTTAGTACCTTAAAAGTGCAAATTCAAGTTCCCAAATAACAAAAGCAAGAAATTAACAGAATCCCAACCATAACTAAAAATAGAAACATCAAATCCAGAGAGAGAAAGAAAGCGATACCTGATAGAAAATGACTGGAGAATCAACACCTTGATTTAAATAGATCCGAAATAAACAGTATTCCAATACAGAAAAAGAGAGATTTTATTGGATAATCTAAATACGTAGTTAAAGTTTTATAGAAAAGGAAGAAAATGATTGTGTATATATAAAGGAATAAATGTAATGGTACAAAGACTAAGATTGAGGCTGATAAGGAAAGAAGAAGCTTAAAGTGAATTGAAACCGTTAAGCACCCCCAAGAATTGTGGCGGTGGGGGGCTTAGATTATGAACAAATAGCTTGCACGCATTCATTTAATTCAGATTGTAGATTGGTTACGACGGAAGCAATGTTTTCCTCTTCTCTGCTATAATACATACGGATACGATGGGGGGTGGTTTGACGCGGAAAGAACCGGTGGTATACTACTCATTGACCAGTAGTGTTTACCTGGTAAAGACTGAAACTTCTGCTCGAAGGAAATTAGTTATGGAGGGGCCCTTGGTGTACAGCGGCCTGTATACAGGGCGCCGAGCTGGCGCCCTGTGATAGGTCAAATAGGCTCTAAATTATTAGACAGGCTGAATTACGAGTGATACGGTCAACATCAACGAAACCCTATAAAGCGCTTTAATAAAACAATAATTCTACTTGTACAATCAAGGTTGACAACCTCTCACATGCGTGCGGGATTCGCATGTTTAAAAAACTCAAAAATAAAAAAGTGGACCCTTTATGTGAAAGGTTGTCAACTGAGGTTGTCAACTTAGATTGTACATATAGCATGACTCTTCATAAAATCGACGATCCAAAATTAGTTAAATTGTTTAATAGATAAACACGAGCACATAGTAATATTAATGACTTATAGCATCACATAGATCGGATTGAAAATGTCGCTACAACTTGAATTTGTTGAAAATGTCAATTATAGAAACTTACATGTATGTAACCTATATGTCAATAAAAAAACCTCATTCACAAAATATAGGAGAAATTTTCCAATAAGAAATGTTCAACAGAGGTAAATAAACAATTTAAGGTACATTGACATGTTCCTTAAATTCATTTCACCCTCTTTAATTCAAAACAGTGCTATACAAAAAAAAATAATAATAATAAAATTGCAGAATTATAAAATTAATGAGAATTAATTCAAACCTGGTAATGCTGTATAGCCAGGTAAAAAGATCTTGATGTAGATCGATTGATCACCATGAATGTTATATTTATAGTGATACGAAAGCGATTCATTAAAAAAAAGTTACTTTTTCACAAATGATCAAATTAATTTAAAGTCATTCGTTCATGTTAAAAGCACAAATTTGTCAAAGTTATTCATTAATTCTGCAATCAGCTCAACTACTTATAATTAAGGAGTTTTAATGCAACTTTTCTTCGGCAGTACCTCTTTTGATTTGGTTAAAAGTCGAATTTTTAGTAGATTTTGATAAAGGATAATTTCACAAAGGTCACCGAACTTACCTTAAAATTACAAAACGATCGCTGAAGTTTTATGCGCTTTCACAAACGGCACTAAAGTTTTAATTTGTTTCACAAACGGTCACTGAAGAACTGTTATGATTTTAATTCAATCTTAAATGACCAAAACACGTGGATATAAAAGATTAACCACCTCAGGAATATATTATTGAAAAGTTGATAAAAGTTCTGGATTCATTTTAGACTTCGTTATAATTAATTTTTACATTTTTTTTTTCACTTTATTTTAGTTAAATAACGAAGATAAAAAAAATCATGAAATTCTTTTTCAATTTGGTTAAATTAGCATAAAATTTATAAAAGTAGAAAAATATTAGAGTTTCTTGAAAATCGAAATCAAGAAAAAACGCTTCATCTCAGAATCGCAAAAACAATGGCCATGGTCAGATCCAATATGCCCAGCGTGGCCATTTTTACTTAACGCCTTGACTTCAGCCAATAATTTTTCATTAGAAATCGAAATTCAGATATTTTTATAGTAGGTCATGCATAAAATTGAATTTCGAATATATTCCTCTGCAATTTAGGCAGAAATTTTGTAATTTTCCGCACAGCCATGAATGTTATTTCAAAAATTATAATCTCAAATAATGGGACCAAAACAGGGGAAGTAGCCCGCATACTCTGTGTATATCAATTCGAATAATAAAATCAATGGGAGTGTTCCTTTGCAGTGAAGCAAGAGAGAAAATGCACAAATTTACATTTCCAACAAAGCGCATACACAAAGAAGAAGAAGATGGGAAGCGGCCACAGTTTTCTCTTCACAGCACAAAGCGCACGCACGTTTCCAACACATAGAAAAATGGGTATATATAGTTTATGTTATATCATCAATTAGGCCAAGACATAAGAAATCCATCCTATAATTGAATTTGGACCAAGACAATGTTAACAAATTAAGTTGCTACTAGTAGCCCACGTTGCTTTTGGGTCGAGCATATAAATTGATTGTATTGATAATTATTTCACTTATTGATCGAAGCTTATGAAATATATTCTAAATTGTTTAATATCATTGTCAGAGATTTATTGAGTATCAAAACCCAACATATGTAGCTGTGATTTATGTTCACATCATAGTATAACAAATGCAGGTGGGATTACGATTGCCTCTTAGTCCCATTGGTTTTAATGTTGTTATTCAAACAACATGGAAAGCTTCAAATCTTTCACATAGTTATCACCTAAGAACAATTTCTTTGAACCTTAGGGTCCGTTAGATTGCAAATGTGGAAAATGAGTGGGAATAAAATATTTTATAGGGAATTGATTTGCCTAGAAATTGTTTTATTGAGAATTGTAATTAATTGTGTTTGATTGATATAATTTTTATGGAAAATGTTGAAAGTTTGGTGTCCGTTTGACTTATAATTTCTTCTATCATTTGGTCTAGAATTTATTCCAATCGGGAAAAAAAAAATGGAAATTTTTTCCATCCAAAACATCAAGAATTTATTTTCCTCAGAAATGTGGAAAATGAGGAAAGGTGGAAAAAAAATTTCTAAGGAAAATTTTGCCTATCAAACACTACAAAGAGTTGGAAAATGGAAAATAAGATGTATCAAACGGAGCCTTAGCGTTCTAGTTTCCATTTTTTGACGACACGTCAATCTTGAAGGATACTGATATCGCTTGGGTATAGGTCCTCCACATGCATATTATGCTTCTGTATTCCTGTCAAGGTCACTTGCTATTTTCAGTGACACTACTAACATGTAACACCATCGTCATTGCTTTGCGTTGCTTATGCATGAATTTGCCATTTCTAGAGCTAAGTGGTAACATTACACTTAATTCTCCACATATTCTGTTAAGCTTTAACATTTTGATGACTGATTATGCACATTTTCTGCAGCTATTCTGTGGGGACTGGTTTACCTTTTATTACACATTTATGGCCATTGAATCGACAGATGAAGATGAGCAACGAAAATGGCTTTTGTATTGGTCTGGTTAGCAACTGTTGAAATTTCCTTGCGCAAGGTGCAAATATTATGATTAAAATGCTACAACTATGAAAATAATGCGTCTACTGTTCAAGTTATTTCCAAAACCACACGGGAGAACTTATATGTGAACATGTGTATTGGTGCAAGTTCACATATCATGGTCTTTGCTATTTTTATAAACTGCAATACAATAGGCATTCGATTGAAGATATTTGGTGATAATTGGCTTGTAAAATTGAATACCTGACTTGTAGTACTCTTTCATTGAATTAAACCAGATTCTAGTTAACATGTTGTAAGCATTAGGTTATCTGGGTTCTTTCCAAATATCACTGTTTTGGTCCAACTGAGATCACACATTCATTTAATGGTTCTTGGACTTTAACTAAACTTACTTTCATCGCTAGCAGCGTATGGCTCTTTTAGTGTTTTTGAGTTGTTTACAGAGAAGTTTCTCTGCAGGTACAGTTTTGAAACTAAATTTTTTAACCCCACCCCATCCCATCCCACTCCACACACATACAAGTTTAAAGTGTAGATTAGTTATTTATCAGTCGAACTTAGCTTTCCCTGAAGCAATATGAGTTCTACTTTGAGGTTTCCTTTCTACTTTCATATGAAGTTTGCATTTCTTGTGTGGCTTCAACTGCCTTCTGTTGATGTAAGATTTGCTGAGTTTCTCGTTGCAATATTCATGTTTTCCCTTTACCACACATTTTTACTTGAATTGAATAGATATATCTGCAATAGAGTTTGCTGTTTACCATGTTCTGGGATGGACATCTATCGATGTCAGGCAATGCAATTATCTTTATCCAAGCTTGCTGATGCAGCTTCTATTTACTAATACTCTTAATCAATTTGATGCAAGTTTTTGTTTCTCATGATGTTTTTGACCATCTTGGGATGAGGCATACATGTTTTTCTTGATTGATTTATGTTGTAATCACATATTTATCTTCAAATCTGGTTCTGAGCTTGCTAGTTCTATTTCTGAATACTGTGATTCCATGACTTGTTCCTGTGTTTAGTTTTATTTCAACTGATTAGACCAGGGTGCCATTCGCATATCGATACTTCTGCTTTAGTTGGTGTTCAAGGCTTTAATTTAGCTGCTTGGTTTAGGACCATGTCAAATCGTGAATTATGTATGGTGATTTGGTAATTGTGAAGCGAATGATCTGTGATACCAAATGTGGTGCGCGTCTCTTAGTCATTCTCTTGCAACCACAGAATTATACTTTGAATACTTTGCTCGTATGTAAAAGTTTAAGCCCGACTATAAGTTCATTCTTTTAGGAAATACAGCCCCGGTCGCTTTCATGTGTTCTTCTTCCATGTGGTTGTACACGAGTCTCTCCTTTGTATATTCAAGATGACTACGTTTATGTATATTAGGTGTTTGGTACAAATTAAAATCTAATTTTAATTTCAAGTCAAAGTCAACAACTAATTTTAATCACACATTTTATGGGACCCACAACTCTTCAACCACATATTCTATCAACTTTTATATCAAAATTTACTAAAAATCTGATTTTAGTCTACAACAAACAGGAGCTAAATGTAATATAGAAACAAAAAAAATTGTTATTGTATACTACCATTCCAAGTACATTCTTCAAAGTCAGCATTTTGGAAAGAGGGGCAGTAATATCTAAGCCCTCTCATCTTAGGCAACTCTACTTGGTACTTGGGAGGAGTCCTTTAAAGATTGGCATAACATAATATAGATTTGTTAGGGTAGGGATGCCAAATTGGCCATGTAGCTAATAATTTGTCAAATATGATGTCATTCTCTATAAAATTGCTGCAAAATGTCAACGCTCTTATTTTAATTTCACCCAAAGTTTCATTGTGATAAATTTGAGTCCATGAACATAGATAATTGTTGGTTTAGTAATTGTATTTTCACTCGTGTCAATCATGTAACCGTACTTCAATTTTGATTAATTAAATCATTATATTTTAATTTGATTTCAATTAAATAATTCTTTGATATGACAAAATTGAAGGTACAACAGTCAATATATGATGATTGTCACTTATTTCAATAAAGCTGTACTAGTTTTATGTCAACTACTAACACTTACGTGTGATGAGCATCTTATATTGAGTATCATGTCATCGATTTCGTGGATAAAATTTGATGAAGTTATGCTAATCAACATCAAATTAAGGTACAGTCGTGGATTTAAATCATATTAAGGTGTAATTATTCGATTAGTTTTACTACATGTACATCAGATTTTACTCCCTCCTAGTGTACATAATGCCAAAGTGGTATTTCATCATTGGTTGGTGGATAAACAATTTTTTCATCCGCCAATGATGAAATGTCACTACACCAAAGTGTAAACCTTGACATACATGCTGAATAATTCTACCGATAATTGCTATGGGAAGACTGGTTTCCACTGAGCTGGCGGGATCCCTACAATTCGCTTTCTGCAGTTAAAACGACGTCGCTCGTCTTAACCTAATTTTAATTTTGAGACGAACCCTCTCCCCCTTCTCTCTATTATATAGTCCCACGGCACAAGGAACGACAACATGGTACAAAGAAAGTTATGATTTTGTTGTGCACAAATTATTCTTCTGCTAAATGCTATAGATATTAGTGAATAAATAAGTAGCAATCAATCTGGTAGAGAATGATGGGCCATAGAGATAGTGCATTGATGAGAAAAGATACTGGCCAATCCATTCGCCGATCCAGGATCGCCGCCGCAATCGCCGTCGGAATATTCATCGGCTGCGTCTTCGCCTTCTTCTACCCTGAAGGATTCTTCGTCTCCACGCCTCCCATTCACCACTCCGTTGACATTTCCAATTCAGAGGTTTTATGCCCGATTGCTTACTTTATACGTTTATTCGTTGACTTAAAAATTCGTGTTTTGACTTCAGAGTTGAGTCGTTGATGTACTCAGATCCCATGAATTAAAATCGTTGTTTTACTGCTGTATAATCCTCACGTTATTCATTGATTGTGGTGTCGATATACAGAATGAATGAATCTTAGAAATTTAAGCTTATGTTGTAACTTAGTAAATGAAATTTCTTTGCATTCACGGCATTTTTTTAAAGTAATATTGATGTGATGTGAATTGTGTAAAATTCATTCACATTTACATGAATTGATGCCCTTCAGCTTTTAACATACTTGAATGCATAATAGCTCTCTCTTTTTGTTCAATAGTACACTCTTTTGATGAATGTACCTATGGTTCTTCCAACGGTTGGTTGTGTCTTTGATATCTTTGGCCGCACGAAAGTATTCTGCCAAATTTGGGGGAAATTTGTTTCACTAATATTAGGCCATCAACTTAATGTTTTCAGTAATTGTATGTTTATTAGGTTGCTTCCTCATCATGCAAGTCATCAGAACGCATTAACATGTTAAAATCGGAGTTTGTAGCTGCTTCAAATAAGAATGCAGAGTTGAAAAAGCAGCTGCGGGAATTGACTGAGAAGCTTCGGTTGGCTGAACAAAGGAAAGATAATGCACAGAAAGAGGTGCTGGTATTAGGTGAGCAGCAGAAGGCTGGGCCTTTTGGCACCGTTAAGGGTGTACGAACCAACCCTAATGTCGTACCTGATGAGTCGGTCAACCCTAGACTGGCCAAGATATTGGAGAAAGTTGCTATCAAGCGGGAAGTTATTGTTGCGCTGGCAACTTCAAACGTAAGGGATATGTTGGAAGTTTGGTTTACAAATATCAAGAGGGTTGGTATAACTAATTATTTGGTTGTTGCTTTGGATGATGGTATTGCCAATTTATGCCACTCAAAAGATGTTCCTGTGTATAAAAGAGACCCGGATGAAGGAATAGATTCCATAGCGAGGACTGGAGGAAATCATGAAGTCTCGGGGTTGAAATTCCGGGTCTTGAGGGAGTTCTTGCAGCTAGGTTACGGTGTTCTTCTATCAGATGTTGATATAGTTTACCTGCAAAACCCTTTTGATCATCTTTACAGAGACTCAGATGTGGAATCCATGACTGATGGTCACAATAATATGACAGCTTATGGCTTCAATGATGTTTTCGATGAACCTCAAATGGGTTGGGCAAGATATGCACATACAATGAGGATATGGGTTTACAATTCTGGGTTCTTTTACATAAGGCCGACAATCCCTTCAATAGAGCTTTTAGATCGTGTAGCTGGTAGACTCTCTCGGGAGAAGGCTTGGGACCAGGCAGTCTTCAATGAGGAGCTATTCTTCCCATCACATCCTGGCTATGATGGGCTTCATGCTTCTCGAAGAACTATGGATTACTATCTCTTCATGAACAGCAAGGTTCTCTTCAAGACTGTACGGAAAGACTCTAAACTCAGCAAGCTTAAGCCGGTAATAGTGCACATAAATTATCACCCAGATAAGTTTCAGAGAATGAAAGCAGTTGTCGATTATTATGTTAACGGGAATCAAGATGCTTTGAAACCTTTCCCTGATGGTTCAGAATAATTTATTTTCTTTCTTTTTTTGGTTTTTTCTTACAAAATGCTTGGATTTTTCACCTCACAGTAATGAGTTACACTTTCTGTACTAAATGAGTGATTCTCGATCTACCTGAGAAGTGTGTAATTTATAAGTAATATAGTTTTCTTATAAAAAACAAGGCTTAATTTGTTGCTATTACTTCGTACCATTCTTCTTGTGTGTAGTTTTATGCTTTGCATAGGTTAATGCATTAAGATGATCATTCAATAATAATGTTGAAGATTGGAATATGCTAACAAAGATTTTTTACTAACATTTAAATTTCTGTTTAGCTCCACATCTTAAGTTCAAAACAAAAAGTAGCACAAGTACTAAGTTTTTTCATTTAAAATTTTTACTTGTTATCTCTACTCCACTCCCAAATAGTCTCGTAATTGTGTTCTAACTCGACATTCTTCAAACCAGAATCTCTTCTTCTAAATATTGCAATTTGGGAGGCAAATCCAGGTTCCACATCAGCTTCGCCGCCAACTCCACTGAATTCAACAGTGTAGTTATGCCTTGCAGCAAGTTCGGATGCCCAATGATTGAACTGTGTTCTGGTCCATTCAAATTTGTGGTCGTGGTTGCGGAATTTAGGTTGGTTCTTTTCATCTGAATCGTCCTCTTGACCCGATGAAGTAGATTTCTGCAGGATCGTGTTGTATTCATAATTTGGGGTGGAGACAATAAGAATCCTCGGACAAAAAAACTTGAGCACGACATCACCAAATAAACTTGCATCTTCTTCTTCCATATGCTCGATGACCTATAGTTCATCCAAATGCAATATTTCAACCAATCAATAAAGCAAGAGTTAAGTAGCTTAGAAAAATCTGGTAAAATGAACATTAAAATTATGTATTCAGATAATTTTCGAAGAATAGTAGAGATAACAATGACAATCTTAATTTATTGCAAAACTGATTAATCTAAATGGTAAACATCAAGTAATCAAGACATGAGAGAAGAGAAGTCACTGGGGGAAGCCATCAGCTGTAGCGAGTAGGAAACTGAACTAGTGAAATTAGAACAATGAAGATATTACCTCCAAGCAAGTTCCGATATCAAATTCATACAACTGAGAATCAAAATTTGTGACGGATCCCTTGTATAGCAGCACAGATTTGATTTCATTACTTGGCGCCTCAGCACACGACATTCTGTTCAGTTTTGGGTTAAGTGTCTGGATATATAAAAGAAAGAAATTTAATGGCGTTCAAGTATTATATTGTTGAGAAGGATAATGAAAATTACAAAGAAGTTGTTTGAATCAATCATAAATATCACAAAGACTAGGGAATTTAGTCCATTATATACAAGTTCCATTCACAAAATAAACAAAATTTAAAGACCTTGGCAAAAAGTGAAAGCAACTTGCAATTTTAGAAGGTGGGGCCTCACGATTATGCCACACACTGAACTTGGGACAAGCTAGGGAACCCTCCTCTTGTTATCCTTTGGGGATAATTAATCGAAGGACATTTTGGTTGTACGAAGTTTATGATGGTAGGGGACAAGACAAAAATATCTGACAACCGGAATGTTATAAGTTAATGAAAATTTCCAAAAACAATTACTACATAATTTTCTCAGTTCCAAATGATGTACAAAAATAATAGATGAAACATTCTGCACCCTATTATCCAGTTTCTAAGTGTTAAATAAAATAGAGGGTCAGAATGAATAATTAATGACATTATCGATTTAATATTCTGGTCTAGCCATTCACCCATGTTTCTAACTGTTGCAGATAATTGGCTAGCAGCTAAGATAATTGCAAATATATGTATTTTAAAAGGGTTCATTTTTTGCATCCCTCAGGCAATTTAACGTACCAAGTAAACAGTGAGAATTAATATGGTAAAGGAGACGAGGAAAAAACTTTAAAATTTAAGGATGATAGAGTTCAAAGGGCTAGAATTAGCATCAGCAGAAGTAAATGTGACCTTTGCTGCTCGTGCAAGACCTTTCTCTGAAATATCAACACCAGCAATCTTTTCCAGAGATGTTGAATAGTCTAACAAAGAATCAAGTAAACTTCCAGAACCACACCCAAAATCAACCTGCAATGAAACTAAAGATAATCTCAACTCTCTACATTAGTCATCAGAGATCATAATTAATATAGTTGTTTATACCAAAGAGGCAGCACGAGATTCTCTGATTTGTTGTACAGCAAATTCAACACGCTGCTTTGACAGAGATGGGCTGAATAAGGCTTGCTCCATTCTCTCTTCTAAGGGTTCTGTCACCTGCAATAGAGTTATAGCATACTCCAAAATACACCTTCCTACGAAAAAGGCAGATAAAATGGAAGTGATACCAAGAAGTGCAAACAAATCAAGTAGAAAAATGTGAAAATCTTACTCACTTGAAGACAATAAGGACAGAGTTGCAGCAGAATCACCAGTTGCTGCTAAAATAAATTCTTGGGGAGGCAACTCCATATTAAAAAATGCAGACTGACCAACAGACATCTGTGTCACAACTGCTTCAAGTCTAGATATGACAGCTTCACTTCCTATTTCAAACTCATACGCGTCACTACTTTCAATATGTTCTTTTAGGAATTCTCCTTCTGTAACCAAAGAGATGCTATAACTTATACATGCTAAAGAACCATTAGATGGAGTAACTTCAGAGTTTTCACCGCATATATAACATGCTTTATCATTCACTGTGTTATTTGGTTGATTGATGCAACTATAATTTATTGGCTTGCTGGATTGAAGCCTAGTGCTACCAAATTTATGAACAGACTGACACAACATGAACTCCTTAGAAAAGATATCAGGAAAAAACTCAATTCCAAGTTTCTCTGCTGAAGAGCTTAATGTCTCTAATGCTATATCTGGTTTTTCAAAAAATATGTTCAACCATGAGAGGACTTTCAAAGCAGATTTCTGCATGGCATCAGATTGCTTCTTATAACATTCTTTTGGTGAATACCGCAAAATTAATTCCTGACATTTGGAGAATATCTTTATTTCACATTTAAAATCTCCAACCGTTCCTGTTAATTTCCCACTAGTACTAGCGAGTGAAGCACCATTTGTATTTTTTTTAACTGACTCAACCTTCAAATTTTTACAGGATCCAGGGAAATCAATTGAGAACTCAAAAACAGGTTCAGATAAATGGTGCACACGGCAGAATGTACAGAGTATGTCTCTTGGAAAGGAACCCCTCCAGTTGCTTCTCGTTGTAAATACCATGGGAAGTTCTGCAGCAAGAATTGCCTCCCTTGACAATTTGTATACCCCACTAGGTATCATATTGACAAGTAACCTGGATGGGAAAAAAATAGTAACTACAAATGGGTGCGTAAATTCTGGACTTAATTATAGCTGATGCAACATAGAAATCCGAATTGCTATGAGAAATTAAAATAAGAAACTGAAAAGATGGATACAACGCCCCCATCACATTGGTGAGTGGTGATTGTCTACATGCTATATAAAGATTTCTATACACTAGCACTTAAGAACCCAGGTTTAAGCCTCTCCAGCTAGGAGCTTAGGCTCCAACAAGTTGCAAAGGCAAGATCAGGTTGTTTTGGTTGATATCAGAAGCATCCTACGGTGCTATCCATTTGGATAGGGTTGACCTTGTGCATTTGGTCAGTCTGATAGGCCATGACTCCATGTTGCATATTTGAGTGTGGTAGTTGGGCAGAGTTCTGAAGGAATTCTTTAAGTTGATTATAAAGACTTGATTGGCCATATTTAACACCTTGGGGTAAACTATCTCAGGTCAGGGATCAAGATTCAAGATTCTAAGAAGCTATCGAGGCCATTAGGACTATAGTTTCAACCATAGTCATTTCAATAAGGTTGAGAAGAAGTAATAATGGGGGCCAAAGAAATACCTATAATACATACGCAAGGAAATATCCTCGTGGAAAAGATTAGTAGACTTCCACGAATACCCTGCAGAAGCCAAAATTGCATCACCATACACTTCTTGACCGGACAAGTAACTTGCCCTAACATTTAAAGATCCTCCATCATGACTGACTAGGTTCAAATGAGGATCTGACAATTGGTCCATCAGAAGGCACTCAGGAGCACTATAATATAACCTCATGTCCGAGGAAGCTTTGCCAATGGTCCTACAAAATGAATAGTTACATAAATAAGATTGGAATCGTTTGATGCATGCACATCATATATATTCATCCTTCTGGTGTTTGATAGTAATAAAAGGATATGTATAGCAATTCTACCCAAATAATTCATTCAAACTTCACAGTATTCTATGTTCCCAAAAAAAAAGGTTCACCAGAAGCTAACAACATGATTACTTAGGATAATTCATGCAAGAGTATGGCATCATAACATGAGTTTAACAAACTGTTGCGAATATATTCTGTAACGACCCGGATCTCTATACCAAAGTCGTTAGCTTACTACTGTCCACTTTGGGTGGGCCTATGCCCACTTATCCCCTCACGGATTTTTATCGCGTCCCCCATAATTCAAACCCAAGACATTTGCCTAAATCTCTTATTAGACAGAGATCCTGGATTTGAAACAACCCAGATCTCTATACCCAAACTGTTAACTTACGTACTGTTCGCTTTGAGTGGGCATATGTCCACTTACTCCCTCATGGATTTGTACTAGAATTCCACTTAAATCTCTTATTAGGCATGGTCTTCGATTTGAATCTTGGAGGACGCAATAGAAATCCGTGAGGAGTAAGTAGGTATATGCCTACTCAAAGCGAACAGTACGTAAACTAACAGCTTAGATATAGAGACCCAGGTCGTTACATATTTAAAATAGAAATCCACACACTTGACTAGAGTTTATGCATCATACATCTCCAAAGTCATATTTATTCCTACGACATACTTGTTCAATTCCAAACCACATGCCTGCTGGAAAACGCATGCAATGTTATCATGTTACTCGGAATATCAAGGAAAGCTCTTAGCACATAGCATTGGTAGAGCATCAAGCAAGCACAAAAAATGAAAAGCTAACCCTGTGAAAAATGCGATAAAATAGAAACATCCAGGATAAAAGTCTTTCTCATCCAGGATAAAAGTCTTTCTCATCCTATTCTAACAATGTGATAAAAAGATTTAACACATCCTAATATCAACCAATTTATGGAAAATCATAAACAGGAGAGTCTGGAATGGGATAAACAAGAATTAGTAAAATATGTAACAGAATCATCCATGTGCACTTTGCTTACCTGGAAATGAAAACCTTGGAAGCCTCAGTCACGCCCAGCTCTTGTGCAATAACATCCACATAATAACCATTTGCAGAAATGATAAGAACCAAGGGTTCAACAGTTTTCTCTACTGAAGAAGGGATTCGTATCACTTCAATAGACAAGCTTTCCAACAATCTAGGTTCCTGATTTACCAAAGTGTGTATGGTATCAGGAAGGATCTGCAGTGAAAGTGGCTCATCAACGGAGATCACTAAATTATCAAGCTTAGAAGCAGCCCTCAGAACCAGTGACATCACTAGTAGAAAATTTAATTCAGCCTCTGAATTTATGTATTTACAGATAGTGCTAATCTTTGCATCATAGGTAGCAATCACAGAAATTGGTACAGAACCAGTGAGGTGACCCTCTCTTTGCAACGCTGCTCTGAAGTGGCCACTAAGTGGGTGAAGAGTTGAAAGGAACTTTGTTGATGCAAGTGAAAAGCAGACGAGGTAAAAGAAGAGAGAAGAAAAGTCAGTCAGAAAATAAAACCGTGGACAGGAAAGAAAAAAGAAAAAATGTAAATCTGATTACAGATAAATTGGAATGTCAACAATAAGGACACAACACTGCACAGCTTCCCAACAAAAGACTTTAAGAATACCCTAATAAATGAATAGACTTTTGCAAAAAGGCCAGCAAGTCAAGAAGATCATGCATCGAAAAGAAGAGGAACTCAGAAAAGAAGCCCAAGTCCATCAGGGGACTGCTTCACTACCTCAAAAGTTCTCTCCCATCTTTGTATCCCTTACATCTCAACAAGTGCGCAATCTATTACCCCTAGTCCTTCCAAAATGAGTGCTTAAATCTTAAGCGAATAAAAGTAAAGTTATAACGAGTGAGGAAGAACAATGAGAAAATCCTGGTGTGTGAGAGCCATGACTATTTCATTGATAGTTTCAAAACATAATCATTTAGCTCAGAAGAAGAAACACAGAAATGTTATTAAATTTTTGAAGGAAATGCGAGAAACAATGAGGAACATCGCAGACAAGATAATGTGAAAAAAGTGGTCACCTTACCCTTATGTATAAGCAATTAAATTATTTAATGATTAGTAGAACTTGTATAAAACAAATATGAATCACCACTTCTTCTCGAACACCAGTGAAATAGATATTTGATCAATAAATAAATAGTGAACTGCATTGTCATAGTGGATCTCACATACCTCAGTTGCAAACAAATAAGATAGACGACTAGCCAAATCATCCCAAGCTTCCTGTACAGTGGGATTGTACTCTGTTTGATGGATACACAGCTGCAAGACAATCAAATTAATGAAGATGGTTGTTTTAAAATATTCATCCACAGAATCTAGCAAAGACAAACGAACATTATGAAAAACCTTTTCTAAAGCCTTTTCTGCAGCCGACTGTTCTGCATCCTTTTTCCTTTTAAATGTATCAGAGATAACAAGAAGTTCTGGAAGTTGCAGGGTACATCGGTAAAGGCAGGGACCCTTCTGGGGAATTGCTAGTCCTGGATATCCATTTTTAGTATTCTCTTGTACCTCCTCAACCTTATAGCAGGCCTTGTCCCCAAACTTTTGGTGTATAATTGCTTTGGGCGTAAGCAATGACTTCTTCGCTGGCACAGCTGGGACTATTCCAGATTCCATTAATCCTCCTACAGATAATAATTTTATAGTTTAAGAAGGTAAAATCTTTCTACGCTTGTTCATTAAGAAAAAAAAAAAA
>CAIGRL010130527.1:0-10385 GCA_903798325.1 Fraxinus xanthoxyloides | reverse complement strand
CTCGTCATTATAGGATCTTGGTCTGTGAAGATCATTTAGGGTGCACCCTTAGTCATAGAAATCAACCAATGATTGAATAACCAAACAAATGACTCTATTGTCCCGGCATTTGAAAACACACATCCAAATATTATTGTATGACGATGATGATTTATTCTGATCAATAGAGCAAAAAATATCCCATATCTATTTGTGTTGTACATAGTATCAAAAACAACTGCATCAACAAAAATGTTATATGCTTGTCTCGAAAAAGAATCGGCCAAAAAATACCTAATCAATTTTTCTTCATTATCTCTATTATAATCAAAGGAAAAAATAGAAGTTTTTTCATTCTCTTATATAAAAAATTCAATCAATAACTCAACATCAATTCCCTTCATTTCGTCTCTTAAATCCCTCTTATAATTTCTAATGCCTATTTCGGTACATCTAATATTTTGAGGACCCCCATATCCAATCTCCATTAAACTTAAATGTTGACTGGTCGATACATCTACTTTAGATAATTTTTGTACCAAGGTTTTTTCGGCATTTGAAATATGCTGATGAGATCTTAATCAGTGAATTCTCATAGGAGTCGTGATTGTGAAACAATGCAAAGCTACTAACAATCCAATTTAAACGTGATTTCAATCTGGTCATAATTAATTTAGTTTTGCAATCGATCTAAATGATCCCCAGATTAACATTCAAGAATACACACTATTCACTTTTATAAGGGAAAATACAAAGTACGGCCGTACAATTTTTCTCTCTATAACAAAAAGAACTCTAATCACAAAAACTGCGTTTTCTATATTTTGCACACAGGATTTACAATGAGCTACAAAACGGGCCAAAAAGATTTTCTCGAGGGTGCTGCCCCCGGACCCCCAAAAGGCTTGTCCATGAGAGCTCCAGTTTGGGCCAATACCGCTCCATGAACTAAGCCTCAGAAAAACTCCCATTAAAAATGATGCAACATTATTCGGATCGGGTCGTCACCGGATCAAACAAAATTAGGCTCCACAAAATCCAACACTTCTGCCAAAACCTTCAAAGCCATTTATCTTTAATTCTTTATTTGTCATCAAGCATTTAGCTGACCGTGTTTTTAGCTCATTAGAATAGAAGATAGTGCATAAAAAACTCAAATAATCCCACATAAAGAAGGACTTTAAACCAAAAAAATCCAAAAAAAGAGTAATATTTTACCCTCCCAGCAACCAAATAGACAATTATAATTAAACACAAGTGCCAAAAGTTATACACAACCGCGTACATATATACCTGATTTGTATCTCAAAAGCAAGAAGCAATTGCCAGCCATGGTCCTTCATACTTATCTGCGCTTCGCAGACTGGCATCTTGTATAATTTAGTCCAATCTTCAATATCAACAAAACAAACTTTGAACAATTACAATTTTAAGTGGTCAAACTTATGCAATTCTTGTAATAACAAAATCAATTGAATTCCCTTTTTATTCATAAACTTCCCTCATATTAAGGTTGGAAACCTTGGCTGTATTTGGACTTCTTGAAGTGAACTGTTCAAATTTTTAAACGGATGAAAAATCAAAATTCTTATCAACTCACTGTTGGATAAATTAGTGCATTGTTTAAATTTTGTTGATAAAAAATACGTGCACACAAAATAATAAATTTGTGACTTTCAAGTGCAAAATATAGAATAAGATTTTGACTTACCGAAATCAAGATACGCATACAAATTATCGACTTACTGAAATGTAGAAATTAGAAGGAGATGAAATAAAGCGAGGTATGCGAATACAAATCTCGTTAAGACAAATTTGACCCATTGTATTGGTGCTAACATGATCAAATAAATATTTATCTCTCAAGATACAACGCTTCTTCCAAAATTAATATAGCACGATATTAATTTTTTCGGACGAATCAGTGCTGGAATGTACTCTTTTAGAATTGAAGATATCAAATTCTAAATATCGAACACGGCACTAAAAAATAATTGAAAAATTATTTTGATATAATTTAGAGAATGAAGAATTAGAAATCAATTATATGAAATTGATTTGGAGTAAAGAAAATAGAATTATGAGAGTCCTATTTATAAATTTTCATGTATCTTTTCGAATGAAAGCATCTTTTGGTACAAATTAATTTCAACCATTATATTGCACAATTTCATAATTTATGGTATATATTGCACCCCATCAAAATGTCACTTTTCGTTTTGCACATTTTACACTTGAATAATCACATCCGATTGACACATCTAGTGGAGACATTTTCAATTCACACATTTAAGTCGTATATATTAAACCATTAATTCCAAAAATCCACACATGAATGGAAGAAGTCGATTCAAAACAAAGAAGACGGAGAAGATTATAATTGAAATATAATGCATCAAGATCGGTAGCTTTTACTTTGAACCTTCTTGAGTAAGAATCTATCAGATTCACTTGGCTAATCAATGAACGCAATGTTTTGAACTATCTGCCATTATCGCAAGTGTAGAAGAAGATCAAACATATTATCTTTCATATTCAAAATTTTGTTCTCCATTGTGTTCATTACGTCTAGAGTTATCATTATACACGTCATTATGTCACATTCCATTCGTAGCTAGCTATCTCAATCAAATGATATAACAAGCAAAAAAATATCACTAATTAAAAAATCTTTCCAACATCTTTGAAGTCATCATTCTTCCTTCTTTTTTGAAAACTCTAATTTCTTTCAATTCTCAAGTTATATTGAGGATTTTCATGAAATAATTCACTCCCAATAGTAAAACATATTGAACCCTTGGATTGAATATCCAATTTTCAATACCATGCGCATATGAAGTTAAAAATGTATTCAGTATAGTGCAGTTTATCATTACAAATATTCTTTGAATATCTCAATATTCTTATTTAAAGAAAGCATTGCATCCGAACTTTGGTTAGGAATATATGCAACCAATCATATCCCCCACGATTATGGCAGGATTTAACTTATCCACATAATATTCATCTAATTATATTACATATCATACCGTTAATTATATTTATAAATAATTTTTTCCAATCTCTAGTGAGGATAATTAATATTTTCCATTTAATGAAATTACAACCCTTATGTAGTGTGATTCATCCAACTATAATTGGACCATTCAAATTTTACCACAGTCAATACATTGCACCACATTTTGTCAGGTTACAAACTGAATTATGAGGATAACTAATTTATTGATTGGTGCAATACATACATGTGCTGGAAACATCTTTTTTTTTTCTTTTTTTTTGTTTTTCCACGTTTAAACAAAACACAAGAGTTGGCAATCGATACAATTACCAAAAAACAGTTAACCATATGGCTCCAAAAAGGACATGTATGCAATGTTGGAGCAATTGTCACAATAGGACAAATGTTGAAGTTTCTATAACGACATTATATTCCATACAAATTCAAAATATTTCCAACATTTCAAAGATATTCAAATGAAATGGTCCCAATAAAATTTGAGTAACAGATTGTTTTCAAAACTGCAGTCCATTTAGCAGAGAGACATCCAATTAAAAGAAAACACCTTTTTCTCCCATATGCACTTGCACAGTTCAACAATTGCCAGACAAAGTTATAGTTAGAAGAACCACTAATCTTATTTCTTGAATAAATATGTACAACGTTCTTCCAATTTTATCGAAGCATAAATAGTTTCCAAATAGACACAACTTTTAAAATACGCAAAGCATAAATCTATCTTACAATTGTTGGATAAATTGATACATAATTTATATTCCGTTAGCGATTTACGCATGTAAAATATGGATTAGAATTTTGACTTACCGAAATCAAGATACGCGTACAAATTATAAACTTTCTGAAATGTGGAAAATAGAAGGAGACGAAATGAAACAAGGTATCATGATGCAAATTTTCTTAAGACGGATTTCGTTTCTTCACTATGCTAACATGATTAAATGGGCGTTCGTCTCATAAAATACAACGCTTCTTCCAAAATTAATGTAACACAATATTAATTTTTCCGGACGAGATAATGCTTGATTGTACTTATCTAGAATAGAAGATATCAAATACTAAATATCGAACACAAAACTAAAAAAATGATTAAAATTGTTTGGGCATAATTTAGAGAAGGAAAAATTAGAAATCAATTATATGAAATTGACTTAGATCAGAAAAAACGAAATTATGAGGTCCTATTTATAAATTTTCATGTGTTTATTGGAATGGTAGCATCTTTTGGTACAAATTAATTTCAATTATTAGACCGCGTCTATTCATGATTGATGGTATAGAATACACCCTATCAAAAGATTATTACTTTTCGTTAGGCACCTTTTACACCTTAAAAGTCGAATCCGATTGATGCACCTATTGAAAACTTTTCCAATTCACATATTTAAATCGTATATATTAAATCATTAACTCCAACACTTACCAATTGGAAGTGTTAGGTTTTTGGTATTGGCAATTCTGTGGACAAATGGATTAATTTGTAACATGTTGTAAAAGTCAGGATTTAGGATGCAATTTGTATAAGTTGAATTATAAGGTCTAGGGCCCGAGCATGAAAAGAGGAGAAACACGACGTCGCACTTCACTAACATATCGCCTGGACACTGCTCGAGCGAAAAAAACAGAATGTATGTCGCTCGTCTATCGTTGAACTCTCGCTTGAGTGACAGTGTGTGTCGCTCGCCCATCGCCGCTTCTCGCTCGAGTGACAGGTCGATTAGAAAAACCTTAAGTGCTATTTTAAAAGTATTTTTTCCGGCCTATTTAACCAAATTACTCTCTCCTATCAATATCCAAACCAATGGACAAAATTTTAAGGTGATTTTCATTATGTTCATTGCCTCATCTTTTTCTCAAAAGATCAAAAAACATATTTTTTTTACTGTGATTCATCTTTTCTTCTAAAGATCATAATCACTTGTTCGAGAAAACATGTGCCATGGCTATTCACCAAGAGATTAGCTTGTTTCTCAGTGAGAGATATATCACCAATCACAATAAAAGCCAATTGAGATAGTCTAGAATATCTCAACATCAATAATTGATTTGAAATGTCATTTATTTCTTCATTATCCTAGACCCAAACTTTGACCAATCTTTGTACTTTGATCCACTATGAAGAATATGTTGAGTTGGAAATTGAAATATTTGTTGGATCCTTAATTACGCCGTCTACGTTGAATTTCTTCACATTCAAATTGTTGACTAACACGACGTCGCACTTCACTAACCTATCGTCTGGACACTGCTCGAGCGAAAAAAACAGAATGTATGTCGCTCGTCTATCGTTGAACTCTCGCTTGAGTGACAGTGTGTGTCGCTCGCCCATTGCCGCTTCTCGCTCGAGCGACATGTCGATTAGAAAAACCCTAATTGCTATTTTAATAGTATTTTTTCCGGCATATTTAACCAAATTACTCTCTCCTATCAATATCCAAACCAGTTGACGAAATTTTAAGGTGATTTTCATTATGTTCATTGCCTCATCTTTTTCTCAAAAGATCCAAAAACATATTTTTTTTCACTATGATTCATCTTTTCTTCTAAAGATCATAATCACTTGTTCGAAAAAACATCATATTAAACACTTATTTCCTAAACATCTTTAGGAAGACATTTTCTTATTGGATTTCAAAAGTTTCTAGAGGTTAAGAGACGTTGGACTGCAAGCACAAGAATTGGAGATTTTTGAAAATCCACTTAGAAAAGACAATTGAAGAAGACCAGGAAGCTGAAAGGAGACGACGGATCTTGGAAGCTAGAAGAGGTAGATTGAGAAGTCTAGCAGGTTGGTTAGATAGTATCTACGATAACAGATTGTGAGTATAGAAGAAACAATAGATCTTGGAGATTACATGAATTACAACAAATAGGAACTAGTGGAATTTGTTATTCTGAAAAACTGTAATCCATATTGTCTATAATGGAGGTAACTGGCTTAATCCCAGAGTTTTTATCCAGTTGGGTTTCTCCTTCATCAATATTGGTGTTATTTATTGTTTTAGTATTACAAAGACGGTAATTCAACTTACGATAATTGGATTGTTTGTTTAATCATCTAAAAACTATTAAAAAATGACTTGTTACTTTTAATAGAATAATTTCGCACATAGGATTAAAACTAAAAATGGGTAATTATAACATTCGACAACTTAATAGTCATTAAATTGATTATCCGTAACTTTCAGGAAGTATGAAAGGAACCCTGAATTGATCTCAAAATGATGATAGTAATCGATTTTTCTGGCATGAGAGTAGAAGCAGACGACTGTAGTGTCACTACATTTAGGTCACTGATTGATCTTGATTTATTTTAATTTAATTGGTGGGTCACTAATTAATTTTTATTTTAATTTTTGCCAAATAAGCACAGTACTTAACATAAGCTAAACACCATATTTTTTTAAATAATGGTGCGAGTTAGGCTAAGGAAACTGGCACCATTCTATTCACAATCATATTTTCAAGGAATCTGTCCATAGGAATTGCAGCTCCAACAATTTTCCATTTATTCATCTAATGACCTTTGTCTGATTTGACTCTTTCGTGTTAACACGTTCATAAAGAACTTTATTTATTTATTTCCTTATTCATCTGTCGTCTACTTTCCTTGCCTATTCTCTATTAGTTTTACACGGAAATTGGACTTGTCAATTCCCATCACGCGTTATATGAACATTTGGAACCTTTTTGTAAGTTGGTTGTTTGAATACTCCAAAAAGCATCCCCCAAAACCGGGACCAGGGCTGGAGATAAAATGCATGCGTTTCTATGTAATTTCTTTAGTTAATATTATTTTAAATTACTTTTCTTAGTGATATGAAATCAAATCTCTGTGCTTTTTTTGGTGTGGCTTAAGATGCAAATGTCCACACTTTAGCCATATAGTGTCGAACAATCAGGTAACACCTGTCAAAGAATGAATATGTACTATAACTATAGCAACTGGTGGAGCTAGAATTTTTAGTTTGAGGCTCAACAATGGTTGACGGTGCTACGATAGTCCACACTCAACTATGTAGCAGTAGCTAGTGAATAGCTTAGCCGGTAGCACTGTTGGTATTATACATGTCTCAAACACATAAATAAAGCAGAAAATAGAAAGAACACAAACGATTTTTCGTCCTAAGGCCCGGATATTCACCAAAAACATAGCTAATCACCCGTTGAGCATTCACCAAAGTATTTAACGTTCCAATCCACTAGAAATCAGCAATATTATCAAGATCAAAGTTACAATACAACAGATCCACAAATGAACAGCCCTCAGATCCAAAAATATTCTCTCACAAAAACCCTAGAAAATCTGATTACACAAAGTAACCAAAGATTACTGCCCACATAAGAACAAAAACACAACCCAAGCCTCAATCAATACTAGATCTCACAAAGAACATCTAGAATCAGAGATTACAGACGAAAATCAAGAGTTTTCGTAGAGAGAACAAAGAGAGAAGAAGATGAGAAAACCCTAAAATAATCTTGAATGAATGAGAAGAATGAGAGAGTCAAGCCAATAATACAAACAATCATGAGCATCCAACGAAAAACAGTTCATCCACGTGTTACAATTTCAGCCATTGAGATTAAGTGTATTGGGCTGTTGGGTTGCAACTGAATACGGGCTAGGCTTCTCAACTTAATAAGATTTCATCACAGTGGTAGAACAATAGTAAACAGAATTGGACTGCATCATTGAGCCCAAATTGATAAGCACCAAAAAAGATCAGTTATATTTCAAGCATATCTTGTCAATTTTATGCATACAAGAATTAGCTCGTGCATCGCATGTGAGGACAATTTAATGAAAATGTTAATGAAATTATGTAAAAAGAACTAGATATTCAAATGGAACTTAAGGATGAGAATTGAAAACTTTGGTTTAAAAGGTATGATCGAATTTTCACGTAGGTCATAAAGGTTGGGAATTATTTTAAAAATTTTATAAATAAAATAAAATTGTGGTGAAGAAGATTCGAAACCTTTTCTCCTAAATAAATATAGAAACTTTACCATTAGGCCATAAACAAATTAATAATTTATAAACTAAAGTTTTTCCTTAATTGTATTTTGTTTTCAAATTTAAATAACAGGAAAAAAAATTGAAATAAAATATATTCTATAAAATTTGATATAACCATTTTAACCAGATCTGTTGTTCTTCAACTTTTAATTATTTTATTTTATTCACAATTTTTATCACATTTTTAAACAATGAAATGGGACCCACAAACTTTTTGTTGTATAAAACGTGATTTGTTTGAAGATTTTATAATTTAGACAATAAATGTTAGGTTTTATGACAAAAATTATATGTAATTTTAAAGTTTGTTACATGAAAGAAACTTGTTTAATATTGGTTCAAAAGTCCGGGGTTGAATAGGAATCAAATTTCATGATATTTTGGAGTTTGATTGAATTAAGGACTTTTGGAATGAATGAATGAAGGTTTTGCAGTAAGGATAAAGTCGGGGCACTGAATCGTGGCACCTTGAAGAAAGAAAGAAAAAGAATGTGCCTGAGCGTTGGCACTAGCACCTAGGCGCTGGGGGTAGCGCACGAGAAGAATCCTATTCTGTTTTGGTTTCTAACGCGATTTTGGACTCTATTTCATCTATAATTTCGATATTTAACTTCTATAAATACTCTACAAGGTGTAAATACTTCATAAGGTGAAAATGCAAGACTCAAAAGAGATTATAACAATTATATCATTGTTGCATACATTAAAAACAAGAAAGAATTGTTTAGATTAGATTGAGAGAATCAAAATCTTGTAAGATAATTGTTTGTTTCTTAGTATAATAAATTCTCATATTCCACAATTTTCTTAATTGTTGTGTGATTAATTAAATTTCACATTGTCCATATTTTTCGTCTTTAATTATTTGATCGGTTTCTCAATAAGTAATATCAAAACGTTCTTGATATCGGGTTGGTTCATATCAGGTAGTATCAGAGACAAGGGGTTTTTGAAAGTTTCTTAGGAAGTCCAAATTAATTATTAAAGTGAAGTTGGAATAAGGTCGATTATTTAGGAATGACAACTTTGAAATTTGAAATTCTACTTTTGGATTTGTGGGAAATTAAGATGCGAGCAGTTCCTGCTCAACTGGATCTTGATGATGTTTTGTTGAAGATTGATAGAATGCCTGCAACAATGGCTACAGAGGAGAAATGACGAAAGGATCGGAAAGTCCTATCTCAGATACATCTTCATCTTTCTAATGAAATTTTTCAGGATGTGGTAAAGGAGAAAAAGTGTCGTTGTATTGTGGTTGAAGTTGGGCAGTTTTGTATGACAAAGAGTTTCACAACTAAGTTCACTTGAAGCAGTGTTTATATTCTCATCGCTTAATGAAAGGTGGATCTTTGGAAGGTCTCTATCGATATTCAAGGAAATCATCGCTGATTTGGAAACAATAGAAGTTAAGTATGATGAAGAGGATTTAGGACTAATATTGTTATGCTCATTGTCGCCTTCATATATAACTTTTAGAGATATCATTCTCTATGGTCAAATAATCTTACAATTGATGAGGTATATGATGCACTTTATTCTAAGGAGAGGATGAAGCATCTGGTCGTCGATCTGAGGCTCATGGAGAGGATCTTGTTGTTCGTGAGAGGAAGACGAGTAATCATGGAAGAGGCACAATCAAGAATAGCAACAGCGATATCGATATAGTCTGCGGTATTGCAACAACAAGGGGCACATGAAGAGAGATTGCTATGAGTGACGAAAAAGGTTTGCCACTACAAATCATGATGATTGATGAACAATCAGAAAATTTCAGAAATGTTAATCTTACAGAAGAGAACGTTGATGGAGATTTGTTAGCGATTACTGAAGGTGACTCTAAACCTGACGATGATTGGATTCTTGATTCAGCTTGCACTTTTCATATGTATTCAAATCGGGATTGGTTTTCTTCATATCAAAGAGTTAAAGCGGTTTGTGACGATGAGAAGCAATGAGCTTTGTGGAATAGATGGGATTGGTAACATTAAAATCAAGATGTTGAATGAGACGGTTAGAACACTTGACCATGTTCGACATGTTTTAAGTATAAACAAAAATCACTTTTGAGTATTCTTGATTCAAATTGTATAAAACAATGAAATATCATTTCACTTTTATAATGAGAAATTCGACCCTACATTATTCAAATATAATTTACACTTTGAAATTAAGATTTCTGATTTTTTTTTTTTTATTAAATCTGGAGATTAAAATCAAAATTAACAATTAAAGTAAAGAAAAAATAAGAGTGTGTTTGATGAATATTATTTTGGAAGAATGTATTTTGGAATAGTAGATTGATAGAGAATTAATGGTTGAAAAAGAAGGAAAAGTTATTGATGTGATGGAAAATATTATTTTATTGAA
>CAIGRL010130484.1:0-39839 GCA_903798325.1 Fraxinus xanthoxyloides | reverse complement strand
TATAACATCGCTTGAGCGAGAAGCTAGCGCAGTCGAGCGATATGGTGTTGCTCGAGTAAAGGAGGGGCGATGATCCAGCGATAGTGTTTCGTTTTTGTAGCTCGGGTCATAACCTGACGACAATCCAGCGAAAATTCGCGCCATTTTCTCCTTTATTCCAAACTCGAAACATTAGACCTATTCAACTAACTTTTGACATATTTGCACATTACTCCTTGAACTTTCACCAACTATCAATTTAAATCTTTTAGTCTACAAAATAAGTCAATTACAAAATCAACTAAAACCTAACAAAGTCAATGAGTTATTTCATACCAAGACTACGATGACACAAATTATGTAGTTTGTATACTCAAGAGTTAGATAATCTCCAATAATAATGTAAAATTGGGTGTAAATGATATCTTCAAAATCACTTTTACATCTCAATAAATTTATATACAAATTTTGCTCCAACACACTTTTGCCCCTTGTAAATGTTAAAAAGGATAAAAATTTACATATTTTTATTTTTATTTTTTACATTTTTTGTCGAAAAATGCAATTTGCCTTTCCTTTGCATCTCTCAATTGGAGAGGTTTCTGACCTCTTTGAAAATCTAAATTTCATTTTAGATTTATTTTACACCACAATTGAAGATGCTCTTGGTCTAAGTACTTAAGTTGGATAGCAGGCCATTATAATGTATTGGATAAATAAAAAAAAATGGTTTGAACAACTCTCTCAATATCGAGTGAGATCTGGACCCCTTAATGCCTAAATTCAACATTATATTAGAGCTGCATTTAATTTGGATCGTATGGATAATCAAATTTCGTAACTCTGATATTGATTCAACGAGTTATTTCATATGCAAGACTATGATGACACAAATTTTATATTTGTATAATTCTCGAGTGTCTGTATCAATGACATAGTAGTTAAACTGGGTAGCGGGTCATTACACCTACTAGTGGGGAATTGGATAAATAAAATAAAGTTGTTTGAATAACTTTCTGAATTTTAACCGAGATTTGTATATTGATGCCTAAATTCAATGTTATGTTTTAATAGAATTGAAATCTTGTCTCCAGTGAGTATAATAATAACTTTTCATTGTAACTGATGTCACGGAGAGAATAACAACGGTAAGAGTTTTTATCCTACGTACCATGGACATAAGATAAGATCTATATGTTTGAAATGCATTTAATTTAGGTCAATGTATAGTCAAATATGTTAATTCCACTTTTTTAATTGAACATTCCACATATTCATGTGCAACTTGTGGGATCTAACTAAAAATTCTAAGGTTGATAACTTGGTACACGGATACGTGTTAAGAGATAGAATTCCACATCGAATAAAGATAAAAATATAGACCAATTTATAAGAATTTGAGCTACTCCTCTTAATAAGGTTGACATTTTAAGATATAATCTAACTCTTAACAATATGAAGGGTTTTCAATTGAAAAATGGACATATGGTTAAATGAAAACTTTGCAAGGTTAAGTGGTAAGTCTGAAACAAAGTAAAGTTCAGTGGCAAGATGACCATAAGTGCAAAGTTTGATGGCTTAATCTATATAAAATGAATCCGCGCTACTTTTGAAATGGGCATTTCTTTGTCTCCTTCCTCGCTGAACAAAGCATACCCTTTTTCTTATGTATTGTTCTGTAAATGGCGGGCGCACAGTTATCTGGGCTCTTTTTCCCTAATCTGCATCAACTACCCCTACTATATATAGTCAAATTCATTAATTCAGAGCAGAAATGGCTGCATAGAACCTGAAGATAATCGCAGTCTAGTCCAATACTTATTAAATGACTCTGATGTATCCCTTGAATCTTGACCCCAACCCTCTTCACCCTCCACCCTCTACTTTATATGGGTCAAAGCACCTCACGTTTGGACTGCGACTGTCGCTGTTTTCTTCAGCTGTGTACACTTTCAGGTATGCAGATTTCTTACTTGGACTCTTCTTCATAATTTTATTCCATTCAAGCTTGTTTACTATGTACGCTTAAAATTTACTTTTCCATAAGTCAAAGTGATTGGATCGAGTATGAATTGAACGGCTGATTTTTTTTTATTTTATTTTTTTTCCTGATTTAGGGCATCAAGATGGCTGGATTTACTATTCGTGGATGTTTTTGGGCTGTGTTGTTGTATTTTTGTGTTCAATCTGCAGTGGCACAAAAGACTGATCCCTCTGAAGGTGGAATGTTTTCTAATTAGTTAATTACCAGTCATTTACTTGGGGTCGACCAATATTGTCTTCTGGTTACCATTTCACAATATAAAACTTTAAGCTGGTATTCAAATTGGTTAAAGCTGTATCATATATTCATGTCAATTATCCAACTAGTTTATTAAATTTAGACTATAAACTTATGAAATTTACTTCCATAATCTGTTGACGAGCAGTGTTTTTAAATTGAATGATTGTGTTCAACAAAAATACATGGTTTTTATTTTTTTGCATACTCATACAGTTTGTTTATGTCTTCATCCTCGGCTGTGATTTTTTATTTTCCATGGAATGATCATTGATCCACGTGAAAATGATTGCACTATGGTTCTAGGAACTCTTTTGTAGACAATGGCTATAGAGGAAGATTTTTATTTGTATATGGCATTTTCTGATATCTGATTGAATAACTTACTTTTTGTACGAATTTTAGGAGAAGATTTTGCATTACTAGATTACTTCTTCATAACTCAAACATCCACATGTAATAGTATCATCTTACAACTAAAAGTTTGTGAATATTTGCAGTCACCGTTTTGGTAGCTTTGAAGAGTTCTTTGACTGATCATATGAAACAACTTAGTAACTGGAACAAGGGGGATCCATGTAGGTCAAATTGGACAGGAGTTCTATGTTTCGATGTGGTTGGAGCTGATGGCTATTTGCATATCAGGGAGCTGTATGTTATTTTCCAATTTATTATATTAAACTGGCCTGTGAATAATATGTATTAGAAACTTTTTATTATACTGTGGCAGGGTTTGAGTTATTTTTGTTTCTGTTTCTGTTATTGTTCTTATAACTTAAACTTTTGAACAATGATCTTTTATTGCTGAGTCTGTTACAATTTACGTTACTATAAGCATTATAATCCTTATATCTTCTGTTTCTCGTTGCAGACAGCTAATGAATATGTATCTATCAGGAAATTTAGCTCCTGATCTTGGTCAATTATCTCAACTCCTGATTTTGTGAGTTATTACAAGTTACTGTATTGGCTAAATTGTCAATAGCTTAAATTATCACTGAATCATGCCCTCATTTTGCCCTTCAGCAATGCTAATATTTGTCCCTTTTGAAAGAAATTTCATGTGGAACGACTTGACTGGGACTTTACCGAAGGAGATTGGAAACATTAAATCTTTGAAACTTCTGTAAGTACTGCAATAAAGTGTGTTTTGTGTAATCTTTTGAATTTTTCCACCTTCCATCCTGGAAGCAGAATTAAGTGTCCTGGGTTATTGCTGACTATGTGTGCAACAATTAGTCTTTATCCACCCCATGTAGGTCCTGAATTCTACTATACGGAATTCTAAATATGCTTATTTATGACTTCGTACGAAAAGTACGGTGGATAGAATTAAGTGTGAAATTCTCATTTCACTGCTCTATAGTTCAGAAACTTTGGGAGGCTTGTCCAAAGGATCTCGTTATCCATATATATACCTAATTTCTGACTTCCGTGATAATTTTGAAATATAAAATTTGTTAGATAAAATATTCGTGAACGAATAACGGATTTACAACACATATCAGATATGCAACTTACCAGCATAACTAACATATCGGATATGCAGTTTATTGTGTAGACTATAACTTACCGAATAATAATTAAGATATAACAGATTAAATAATTTGCTAATCACAACAAACAAAATAAGTTATACAAATCACAATAAAATAAAACAAATAATCTAAATAGCAGAGAATAAAAATTCAATTGAACTTTAAAAATCGAGGCCTGTGTGAACACATTTTCCTTAAAACAGATTCGCCCGTGTCCGCACATAAGTTCAAGGTCCGAAACCTATTTCGATTTGTGATTTATACCCTCGCACACGTACGTGGAGAGAGCCTTTATGCTACACGTGATTACACACTTCCAAAGTGTAGCAATATATAAAGCATTTCTTGATTTCATAAAGTTCCTGTGCGGGGTAAACTTAAATTTAGTTTTCCCTCTAACATAAACCATATTTCAATGGTCCACTTTGAACTCTAATTTCTCATTCACCCCGAGCTTCATTTTTAGCATGTAAATACATAATTTCGATGTTCTCGCGGATGAGAACACAAATCAATGTTGATCTTCCAAAATAAGCAACGGGTCCCACTCAAAATTTATGCCAAAATCAGCCATTCACCTCATTTTTCCAACAAAATTTGCACTCCAATGCAAATAAATATATACGTAGCATACTGTACATGTATGTAATGTATAAGGTGAAATTCATATTAGGTTTTTCTCCCTTATTATTACTGAGGGTCGAGCGATGCAAATTTTTTTTTTACCTGGTTTTATGTCATTTATGCAGGCTCTTGAGTGGAAACAAGTTGACTGGTTCTTTACCTGACGAGATTGGTAATCTTTCAGAATTAGATAGAATTCAAATAGATCAAAATTCAATATCAGGACCGATACCAAAATCAATTTCACACTTGAAGAAGCTTAAACATCTGTGAGTGCATCTTGTGCAAGTCTATTTTCGGAAGGGGTTTAGTTTACATACCTGCTATTTATTTTCATTCATCTGATTTCTGCAGCCATTTCAATAATAACTCCCTCAGTGGTCAAATTCCTGTCGAGCTTACTAATGTATCCACTATTTATCATTTGTAAGCTCTCCCTCATACATCTTTACATTTAATGCCTTTGAAATTATCCATTCGGTTGGATATTAGCTTATTGACAATCGTGCTCATCATAATGTTTTGCTTACAGACTTTTTGACAGTAATAATTTAACTGGCTATCTTCCATCAGAGTTGTCAAAATTATCAAATTTGCGCATACTGTAAGTTCCTATCACATTTCCTAGGTGTAATTTATTAGTCTTGCGGTAGTTTCTTGTGCTTCTAATCTCTTGATTTGTAAATTATTTTTTACTATGTATTTGATCCACAATTTTGTATATTTAAGGACAGAAAAAGTAAATTATCAAGCTGTTTTTATCTCCCTCAAGTCATATTTCTCAATGCCCCTAATGCTGTCAGCACATTGACCCTGGCTTGGTCATGCATACTCAACTTTATAGCATCTTTGTAAGATTAGCTATCCATTGTGTCTCTCGAGACACTTTAAAGACGATATATATCTCATAAGACAATATTATCCAACAATTTCCAACTTACCCAAAATTTATTTCTTGACCTTTCACCTCATCATGCTGTGGTATATGTAAATTAATTGTTTTTAAGTTTTTTACGGAAAACAATAATTAGGCCTCTCCATGTCTGTGGAAATTTGCTATCAACTATCAACAATAATGGGAAGGTCTTCAATGAATGTTTCCATGACATTTTTGAAATATTATGAGAGTGCAATGTTTCTATTTCTTTCTCAGTCAACTTGATAACAACAATTTCAGCGGTGCTGATATTCCAGCTTCTTATGGAGATTTCGTAAACGTAGTGAAAATGTAAGTGCTCCTTGAACAAATTTATTCCGTTCCCGACCTTTCTCTTATAATTGCATTTACTAATAAAGATGCTTTACTCTTTAGGCCTAGCCTTCTCTAGTGTTATGAGGAATACCTGTAAACAATCTGGCTCTAATAATAGTAATGGAAAATAATGAATTCTGATGCAGGGTTTGTCTTGTTCACATGTTATAGATTCATGCCTTTTGCCCTTCATACATTTGATACTATACAAAAATAGAGGTCCTTTTATTTTTGTAAATTATTATATGATTCCCAGCTTTTATTTTTGTAAATTATATTATCATTCCTAATCCATCAAAATTTTTTTTCCAGATACATTGAAACTAAAATGCAGAAATTTTCGAAAGTTCAAACTGAATAACTTTACAGCCTACAATGGTTGTCATGCATCTAGCTAGATTGCATAGGAGTGCATATTCCAGTACTATCACAACTGAAGTAGTATCATTATGTTCTCAATTCAAACACATGTATGGAGTTGTTAAGATTTGGGGTTCATCTTAAAAGGTTAACCTTGTTAAGCGGAGTAGCCCAAACTCTTATAAATTGGTCTATGTTTTCATCTTTATTTGACGTGGGATTCTATCCCTTAACATGCCCCCACAAGATGGTGGCTTGTTTGAGAAAATCAATCTTGAAATCCGTGTGCTCAATTTTTTGAGTCTTAATCGGATTGAATCGCTCGTTGAAGTTTAACGGGCTCTGATACCATGTTAAGATTTGGGGTTCCATCTTAAAAAGTCAACCTTATTAAGCGGAGTAGTCCAAACTCTTATAAATTGATCTCTATGTTTTCATCTTTATTTGATGTGGAATTCTATCCCTTAATAGGAGTCACTTGACCACTGTAAAATGAGAGTATGAGAATAGGATTTTCATTAGATTCATTACCATTGAATTGGAATGTTTACTTGCAAGACAAGAACATGGCATCTTTAAAGAACTGCAGGGTAATTAGATTTCATTCTTAATGATCCAAATTTGTAACTTCCAATTTTTTAGCTATCAAATCTCTCACTAATTGTCTGCTTGTTCTCAACTGTTATTTTTCCTCCCCCTCACCATGGAGAGGCTCTTCCTTCCCTCCACCTATTCCTTCCTCGTCACCACACCACAAAATACCTAGGGATGTCTCCTGAGAGACTTGGTATTGGAAAAGAATGGAGTAATTCTGGAAAAAAATCATCTCTTCCTCAATGAGATGAGAAGACTGAAACAACAGAAGGAAGAAAAATAAAAGGAGGGCACTGCTCCTGGGGGGAGAGAGATTTGTGGTAGAAACTGAAAGAGACTTCCCTTAACTTAGATAAAGTGATTTTGATTGTAATAATGATCTCCAGTATAACATTATAGTATTACTGCAAGTTAGCATCAAGCACTCCAAATGAATAACTTAAAAGATGTTTATATGCTTGTCTGTGTGTGTGTGTGTGTGTGGAGGTTTCAAGAGGATGACAGTATAGGACCTTTTATAAAACAACTGAAAGAGGTTCTTTGGAAATGTCAGAAGTCTTAGAAATTGCAGCTTGCGAGGAACTATTCCTGATCTCAGCAGGGTAGCTAATCTCAGTTATATGTAAGTTTGATTTTGAGTTTGTTGCATTTTCATCTCTCTCAACCGATATTGGTTTCCTCCTTTCACTACTAGTCATTTAATTCATCACATTTGCTTAGCTTACTGGCTTACTTCTGTCACAGAGATCTCAGCTGGAATGGGCTTTCTGGATCTATACCAGCGAATAAGCTTTCAGACAATATGACAACTATGTATGAAACTTCACTCGCTAGATTAATCATTTTTCTGGGCTCTGCTTCCATCTAGCATATATTCTCCTATATATAAGCTACTTTCAGTTTTTTATGCTAGCAGATTGTGTACATGTTTGATGGTCTGCGAAACTTATTATTGTCCTTAAATGTCTTGTGCAGTGATCTGTCAAATAACCATCTCAATGGATCCATTCCTGAAAGTTTTTCACAACTTCCAAAACTCCAGAATCTGTGAGAATTTAAATATCATGCAATTATTATAGCTACGGTACATTTGTAAGTTTAGTATGATATTTCATTATCTATGAAACTTGTTATGCTCAATAAGATGATTCATGCTGTAGATTACTAGAGAATAACCTTTTGAGTGGTTCTATCTCAACCGACATTTGGCGCAACAAGTCCTTCTCTGCTAAAGCCATACTTACAATGTAAGAACTAGAACTACACAATTAGGATTGAGTCTGACATGAAATGAATTACAATGGATGACTTACTCTATGACAAGGCAGGCACATCTCGATAACTCCCTCTTTGTTGCATTTTGTAAACCAGCAATCTTCGGAATAATTCACTTTCAGATATTGTAGGAGATGTTAATCCACCTGCAAACGTAACCTTCAGGTACTCCTCTATCTTCCACTGAAAATTTGTTAATATTTGATTGTTACCAGGGAATCTTATAGTTATCAACCAATTTCTGATTCTAATGGGTGGTGAACATTAAGATGAAATAAAATTCAATTTATTGAGTTGTGCACTTTATCTTTTGATCCTCATTTGTGATGCTGCACAAATTATTATTGGGGGCACTTCTAGCAGGCGAGTGGAAATTTATAAATTGCTGTCCAAGAGTGTAAAAAGTCAAGGATAAAAAATGTAAAATACAATGATATATTATGCACAAGGCAAATAAAGAAATGCAAAAGCCTCATTTTGCATTGAAATTATAAAACTTTCTTATTTCATGAATTATTCTTCCTTTATAATTTCAGATGCCTTCCAGCTAACTCATCGATTGTGTGGTTGTAAACACAAATAATATCAAAATATTGCTGTCTAGTTTTATTGCAATTTCATTTTTTTTTTTTTTGCCCCCACGACGTTGCTGTTCTTTGAGTTAAGGGTGTGACTTGCTGTAGCTTCGATATTATCAGCCTGAACTACTGAGATTTTTCAAGCTATGAGCTCTATTTTGAAACTCATCTGGTATTTTCTCATTTAATGAATCATTAAAGAATAGAATTTTAAGAGGATGTGATTGCATATAATTGGTTCAATTGTTCCTTTTGTTTTTGAAAATAATTTTTTTAATGGAATTTGAATTATAATTATCTTGAAGTGCATTTTTCCTAAACCTTACTGTACTGTCATTTGGTAATTATTCTCCAGGCTTCAAGGCAATCCAATATGCCATAAAGCAGATATGTTGAAGATTGTCCAGTTCTGTGGACCGGACTCTGGGATGGATTATGTGCCCAATTATTCAACAAATTCGACCATGATTTGTCCCATCCAAGCATGTCCCGTTGGCAATTATTTTGAATATGTGCCAGCATCTCCTATCCCTTGCTTCTGTGCTTCACCCATCCTAATTGGATATAGGCTGAAAAGTCCTAGTTTCTCTTATCTCCCTCCATACGAGCACCCACTGGAGTTATACTTGACTAGTTCACTTTCTCTACACCTTTATCAATTATATGTTGACTCTTTTTTCTGGGAAGAAGGACCTCGTCTGAGGATGTCCTTGAAGCTTTTTCCTGTGGCTGGTACTGATCATTCAAGTCTATTCAATACAAGTGAGATTCTTCGGATCAAAAGCATCTTTACAACTTGGGAATTTCCTAGGAATGACTTTTATGGACCTTATGAGCTTCTCAACTTCACTCTAGTGGGTCCTTACTCATATGGTAAGCCACTCTGGTCAATTGGGTTTAAAAGATTAATTTATACTAGTCAAGGTCAGCTCTAATAGAACTATTGAACATATCTACAAGATGAAGCTGAATGCTGAAACACTTACCACTCAGTCGTACTGACAAGAATTTGATGAGGTCCTGTGTCATTAGGTTCCAAGTGGTTAAATCGACATGAAATACCTTCACAATACTTGGCATCAGAACTGGAGGGTAATTTATGAAAAGAGGAAAGAAAAAAGGAAGACTTTTGTGACTCAAAGTTGTTAGAACCAAGAAAATAGCAGCTCAACTACCTTTTGACTGTATCAATGAAGGAATCTAGTTTAGCCGGTTCTTTTTTCTGTTGACTAAACTTTTCTGTTTTCAGAACCATGTGATGCTCTGCTATTCTGGTGGCATGCAAGTTAAAAAAATTATAGTAGTCTTTATCTCTGTTGATGTGGTTAACAAGGTTCAGCATGGTTGCCCAACAATTTTATTTTGCTGTATTTTTAAAGATGTAATCCATGGAGTGGCGAAAAAGGTTCCATGGAGCCAACCTCAAGTTTATTGGGAACATGACTTCTTCTTCTTAGTGGTGGTGGTGTTGTCATTTACCTCTATCATACCTGAGCCTTCATGTAAATACTGAATACCAGAATATAAATAAATCATATTTTATTATCCTCACATATCTTAATGTTTATGCAGTGAATTTTAATACTCAAGGCACAGGAATGAGCAGGGGCATCTTGATATCTATCATACTTGGGGCAGTTGTCTTTGCCGTAATTATATCAGCAATTCTGTCAAGTTCACTCACAAAAAGATATACTAACTACCGTATATTGTCAAGGAAACGTTTCTGTAAGTGTTCCAAATTGATAAAACTTTAATTTCTTTCAAATATAATTTGGGGAAAGTGAAGTGGTTGTTTCACACTGCAGCCTCAAAGCTTTCAATAAAAATAGAAGGTGTTAGAAGCTTCACCTTTAAAGAAATGGCACTGGCTGCAGATGATTTCAATAGTTCTGCTCAAGTTGGCCAAGGTGGTTATGGCACTGTTTACAAGGGGATTTTATCTGATCAAACAATTGTAGCCATAAAGCGAGCAAAAGAAGGATCCTTACAGGGTAAAAAGGAATTCTTGACAGAGATAGAACTGTTGTCAAGGTTGCATCACCGAAACCTAGTTTCTCTGGTTGGATACTGTGATGAAGAAGGCGAACAGGTATGTTAAAATGGAAATTCTTGCCATAGATATCGTGTTTGAACTTTTTCATGCAACTCAAGGATTTTGCCTTTGTTTTCTTCTGTAATCTCAATTTAACAATACTGTTTGGCTTGTCATCTTTCTTGACATAGAAAGTGCCAACGGTTGTTAAGCGCTTCTTTCAATAATGAGGTTAAACTGTAAATGTCTTTCCTGGGGATGATAACCATTTTGATGGAGAAAAAAGAACTTAAACTTTTAACTAGAGGAGTTCCAGATTCTGATTTGTGATGATGTCCCTTTCTGTGGGACTTCTTTCTCGTTCTTTCTTTTCTATATAGTTTCTCTTGTTGGAATATTTTCATTTTAATTTTTTTTGCGGGGCGTGGTGGAGGTGGGAAGTGGCAATGAAATTAATGAATGAGAGGATTTTCTTCGTGAAAATAATGTGTGTTAGCGATGCATTTGCAGGCGCTGGTTTATGAATTCATGCCAAATGGCACATTGCGAAACTGGCTTTCAGGTGAGGAAATAACTTCGTTTGCCATTCTTTAATCTGATTGCTTGATCATCACTTATTTCCATTGTTTTTGGACCAGAACTCGAGACAAGATACCATTTCCAGAGGTCCTTACGAGAATTTCATAACATTGATGATTTTAAATTATGCTTTACTGCCCTCGTATAATCACTGATTGAAACCTCAGGTTTTGAAGTACATCTGTATATGCCACAATGAGACATTTGATAGGCATGCTATTGCAGCTTGAATGAAAGATTATATTTTCGTGTTAAAGAATAGCCAATTTCTTTCTGGAAACAACAAAAATCATGACGTTTCTTTCAACATCATGTTCGACAGGCAAGTCAAATAAAATGCTGGAGTTTAGAGTAAGGTTGTGCATTGCATTGGGTGCGGCGAAGGGCATTCTCTACCTCCATACTGAAGCTAACCCGCCCATATTCCATAGAGACATCAAATCCAGCAACATTCTTCTGGATTCCAAACTAACTGCTAAAGTTGCTGACTTTGGTCTTTCACGGCTTGCGCCTGCCTTGGACGATGAAGGGGCCGTGCCTAATCATGTATCCACTCTTGTGAAGGGAACGCCAGTAAGTCTGATTCAGTTGTAAAGTTTACATTTGGGAGCTTAAAGAAAATAAGAAATTTTACAGGTTTATATTGAATTCCCTTTTTTCTGTTTTTTATTTGTAAATTTACAGGTTTATATTAAAATCCCTTTTTTTTCTGTTTTTTATTTGTGCACTTTTAGTATTCAGTCTCCTTGTATTAATGATTTTTCTACTACATGCAGGGTTACCTTGATCCTGAATACTTTTTGACCCATAAGTTAACACACAAAAGTGATGTCTACAGCTTTGGAGTTGTCCTTTTGGAGATCCTAACAGGCATGCATCCAATATCCTATGGCAAAAACATTGTTCGTGAGGTACGGTACTACTACTCAATTATGTCCTCTCTCATAAACAGATGAATCCTCTTTGATTTGCGATAGAAACTAGAAAGAAGTGCTTATTCTCTCAGATGTTACAAATGAATGCTAATATATACAAAACCATGCAGAAGTTAAGGAGTTCATTGTTTACAGAAGCTAAAAATCACTAAATATTTTCTATGAACTGTATGTTTTGACCGTTTAGAAATCAACTCTACTAAGATTATTTGGACTCTGGTTGACTAGCGTTGAATCATATGATTACCTGATTATGATATTTTGAGATCTACCATTGATGCAATTCATTGAAAATTTTGAACTTTTAGAGAGATCATCTGTTTGCTGTTGAAACTTAAAAATCCTCTGTTTACTACCTCAACTGAATGTTAAAACTGTCACAGAAATGATAAGACAACGTGTGTAATGTGGACAAATGCCAAGTGTTCTTGAACTTTCACAGTTTCAAGAGAAATCGTGGTGTTGAAAAAACTGAAACTAAGATTTGGCATGTTCAATAATGTCAGGTGAATATGGCTCGAAAATCAGGAACACTATTTTCCATTATAGATAGCAGAATGGGATCTTATCCTTCAGTGTGTGTGGAAAAATTTGTGCCTCTGGCTCTTAGTTGTTGCCAAGATAAACCAGAAGAGAGACCATCGATGCTTGAAGTGGTAAGGGAGCTCGAAAACATACTTCGACTGATGCCAGGCGATGCTGAAATCGACTCTTCCAATTTCAAATCCAAACATTTTGATGAATCGATGCCTTCATCGTCCAGAACTACCAGTGACAACCTACGTATGTCCGGAGGTTATCTTAGCAGTCTCACGCTGACTGTCACACCACGATAATAGCCTTGAGTTTGTGCAAAACTAGACTTGTAATTAGAATATTATGTCATAAGATGGGATGTATATGCAAGTGATTCCACTTAATTCTGCGAAATGTATGGTAGCATGAGCATCTTTGTGTAGTCTACTTGGTTTTGACAAACACAAATACGTGTTAGTGTGCATGAATAAATTTCTCAGTAGTTCAATAATATACTATACTAGAAAAACAAAGTCTCAACTGCAAATCTCACAATCAATATTCACAAGTCAGTGAAACCCAGTCAAAACGAATGGTTAACGGTTGATCCAGCTTAAGTACACATGTGCCATGCCAAGGAAAATATTGCCCTTTGGAAGAGAGTACCATTTTCACATTCAAAAACAAGAAAACCTGCTTATTATAAATCCAAAAGTAAAAGAAACAGGAAGAAAGCACAGTGTCGGGGTAAGGACTGACTGCGGTGGGGTATAATCCTCATCACTTGGAAGTAGATTCACTACTGCCCAAGTCATCACCCTCATTCACCAGTTTCTCCCTCGCTTCAGCAGATCCGACATGAGTAATGTCTACCCTCCCTTGATCGACGCTCTGTGATCCAGTTAACCTTGCTAAAATCACAAATGACATCCCTCCAAGAACATTGTTCAAGCATCTTAAAACAACGACTGAGGATTTGAAAACGATGGGTGGAAGCCCCTTGGCTAGCAAAAACTCGACCCCATTCAGAGTTTGGTATCTCAAATTACTGCTAAGGCCCATGTGAATTGCCCAAGTACCAGCATTCAAAACTGTTGGTGGAGGCTTGTTTGGTGTCTCAAAGTTTGGATCCATCTTCTTCCTCATCTTGATCAAACCATTCGAAATAGCAGTTCCAACAAGTCCGGCCGCAAATCCAACAGCAGCAAACAGAGTTCCTTTATACACAAAAGTACCTAACCTATTCAACATACCATAAGGTCCTGGCTCAAACATGTGGCTTGGAGGACAATTTGCAAAAATTGCAGGAAGACTTGCGCTCGAAGAAGCCATAGTTGGCGCTAGGAGATACATGAGTACAAAATTCAGAATCGAACCAACAACAAGAGTAGAAAACACGAAATCAAGCTCATTGAGGCCAAAATTCGGACGTGATGCCATATCACCAATAACACAAGCAGTAACACCAACCAACTCCTCCATAAGAACCTTGAACGGGAACTGTGGATCAGCAGCAACTCTCGACCTCCAACCATTTAGAAAAGCCCCAATTGGTCCAAAACCATCCAATGAAGACTTAGAATCATCCGAATCTCCACCACCATCAGCCCAACCTCCACTGTCACTATCCCCACCACCACTACCTCCTCGAAAACCAATATCACCTCCACCCCCAGCACAAGGGATATGAAAATTAGGTAATTGTGTAGTTTCAGCACATTTTAATGAGCAAATGGAAAGCCCATTTGGGGAAGTATTATGAGCAAATTTGCGAGTAAAATTGGAAATTTCACGGGTGGAGGTGAACTGGCGATAGTGGCCAGTAAGAGGAGAGTATCGGAGCTGAGTCATTGTCGCCATTATTTCCAGCCAATATCAAAGGCCGCCTCTCACTTATCTAAGTAATGTAATTCTTCTGCAAATGGGAAAAATAGCACAAAGAAATCAAATTGATAATTCAAATACACTTCATGAAAAATTCATATAATTTTTCGAAACAGCATAAATAATTATCCAATCACAAATCGAGATCACAAGATTCAGGTATTCACATTTCTAGAAGAGATAAAACAAGATGGAACATCAGTAAATCAAGGAATAAAAGTACACACCTTTTTCCTTGGGGGCAGTAAGAAATTACAGAAAACAAGATCTGTAAACGTCGGTGAGAAAGATAATTTTTAGCACTAGAGGAACTCAACCAGTGCAGAATCTGAATCTGGTCAGTTTCTTTTTTTTTTCAACTGTGCTGGTAATAAGAAAGGACTGCGCTTTATGGAATCTTAAACCCTAATTCGGGACGGCAGAGGATCCTCTGAGAATATTTCTATTTGCAATATACTTTATATCTATTAAAAATGGTATAAAATCTACCTATTTGAAATCTTTTGTACAAAAAGTCCCTCTACCATCAAATTTGTCGTTACAAACAGTAAATTTGTGAAAATTAAAAAGTAATCATTACAATTTCAGTATTGAAATTTTTTATTTTTTAACAAATTATACCTAAATTTTTTTATGTACCACCCATAATTTTAAATCTTTAAAATTTTATTTTCCACCACACCTCCACTTCATCTTCTTCCCCACATTTAATCCCTTTCAATATCTTCATAAATCCTTCACCCCAAATTCATTATTTCTTCTTCAAAATAGAGATATTTGGGGTGAGGGATTTAGGAGTCAAGAAAAATGTTTTTAACTACAATTTGAAATTTCTTACAGAGATATTATTTAGCTTGAGTGTTTTTATTTTTTCTACCTGTATATGCACTCAACATAGAAATAGTTAAAATATATATCCTTTTATGTCTTCCTTTTCAGTTTATTTTACAGCAGTTTAGTTAAAGTTTAATTTAGAAATCAATGATTGATAGTCAATATTCTCTCTCTCTATCTCAGGTATCCACTCGGTTCTAAATTTATTTTAACCAATATAAAATAGTTAAATTGCACTTACTTGAGCGCATAAGAATATTGTCTCTATTAAATTCTGTATATGTGTGTACTGATTATGATTTTTCATCGTTAATGAGAAGAAGAAATGATGAATTTTGGGTGAGGAGTTTATGAGGATTTTGGAAGGGATTAAATAAAATAATAAAATTTTGGGGAATTAGATGAAGTGGGGTAGGGTGGAAAATAAAGTTTTAAATGTTTAGTATTATGGGTGGTACATAAAAATGATTTGGGTATAATTTGTAAAAGAATAAAAAATTTAGATATTAAAATTACAATTGTTATTTTTAAAATTTGACATTTTTATTGTTTTTAACCGAAAATCTGACGGCATGGAGTTTTTCGCACTAAAAGTTTCAAATAGAGGGTTTTATACGATTTTCAATAAGTAGGGGGGTATATCACAAATTGAAACCTTTTTAGTGAGTTTTCTGATATTAATCCATTGCGTAAACATTGAATCAACTGACAGTGAAGCAGTAAGTCTTTTACTAAAGTGGAAGTTACACAAAACCAAAAAAATTTCAGGATTCAACTTCAAATTTCAAACATAAGGTTTCACTTTTAAAAAATCAGATATTTCATCTCACCCTATCCACCCACTCACCTAATTTCAATCTTAAACCCTAATTGTTTTATCACATTCTCTCTCCACACCATTTTCCTCCCCTCTTCATCCCTCACTTCTCTCTTTATCACAACGGCTTTGCAGGAGATATCGTTGACATCGCGATGAGACACTCAAGATCATTGTAAAGATGCTCGCGAGAGCTCTCAAGACGCCACTATTGCAACAACGTCGCTCTGAAGCAGCATCGCCACTGTGAAGATGTTGCTACGACCACGTCACTCCGAAACAGCCAGTGCTGCTACGTGATGCTGAGATGCCATAATTTTGGAATTGATTTTTTTTTTTGTTGTGTTTGTGTAGTGGTGGTTGTGATGTTGACTGCGGTGGTGATGATGTTGGTCGTCGTTGTGATAATTTTGGATCTGATTTTTTGTGGTATTTGGGTAGTGGTGGTTGTGATGTTGGTTTCTGTTGTGATGTGGTGGTGATGTTGGCGGTAGTAGTGAGGTGGTGTTGATTTTTGTGGTGGCAGTGGTGTGGTGGTTGTTGGTGGAATGGGTTGGGTTGGGGTATGGATAGGAGCAGAGGTGTTTGTGACCAAATGATTAGTTGATTGTAATGTGACAAAAAAATGTGATTGTGACTCATAATTTATTTGGGTGGGTAGTGGTGGTCGTGGTGATGTCGGTATTTTTAGATGATGATTTGTTGTCGAGAGGTGCTGGTCTCGACGATGGGTGTTCAATTGTCATGCTGTTAGTGGTAGTGGTGAAGTGATGGTCACAAGTTTTGATGGTGGTTACAGATTATTTGGTCGTTTGTGACCATTAAATTCATTAATTTGTGATCGATAAACAATATGTAATCAATGAAAAATATAAATTGTGACCAATAAATAATGTGTGACCTAAATAATTGTTAATTTGTTATTTTGATAATTTGTGATTATCTATTAAGTTGTGATTTGTGATCGATAAATAAGTTGTGGCGTGTAAATATTTTTATTTGTGATCAATGAACAAATTGTAACATAAATTTTTTGAATTGTGACCGTAAAATAATTTGTTACGTTTCAATTTTTTTTATTTGTATCCGATGAACAAATTGTAACCTATAAAATTTTTGAACTGTGACCGTAAAATAATTTGTGACATAAAATTTATAATTTGTGACCAATTAATAATATGTGACAAATTATATAGAATTTGTGACCAAATTATATTGAATTGTGACTTTAACATATTTAATTAATAAAATATATATTTAATTTATTTATTTATTAATAAGATTTTAAAAAAATTCTGAGATTTGAAATTTTTAATCTTAAAAAATTTGAAATTTGAAACTCTAAATCTTATATCTTAAATTTGAAATGAATGAAACTTAACATCTTAGTCATTCGTCATTCATATTTACGGCGGCGGGCTCAAGTAAGGCCAGTATTTTCTAGAGAAAATTACATCTATTAACTACATTTATATAATTTTCCAGTTGATACTTTCACTATTTTTTATTCAAATTTTTTACTGCAATTTTAGTAGTAACAAAATGGGAAAAAAAATTAAAAAATTAATACACAATAATTTATAGAAAATCCCATAATTACAGCCCTTTATCAAAATTCTTATTTCGTCTCAAACTCATTAAGTCCATAATCAAACTCCCCAAATAATAGATTCAACCCATTGATATCTCACATTCAGCACCAATATCACGAGTAGTCAATTTTTTTAAAAAAAAATAAAATAGATATCATCATCTTTAGGACAAATAAGAGTTTTCAAGAGATCCTCAAATCATCAACCATATTACTCACCTTCAACACCCAAAATCGCGAGATAAGTTGTTTTCGTTTTTAGAAGTGATCTTCAACAGTAAATGGTGCTCCCGGGGTTGCTCAAGAATATAAAAAATCCTTCAAAGTTGTTGATTAGCACGTCATAGAGGAAGGTTTACCAAACAAGTTGGAAGAGCTCGCAATATTTACCAGCATCTCAATTGCATAATGGCATCACCTAATCGGCAGAAGAATCCACGTTCTGAAATCTATAAGCTCACATGAAATCGTTGTGAGATAGACCTCCGTGTTCATCTTGACAAGTGCGGTGTTCGGCTACTCCAGCCAGCGGTTGCTACCTGCAAAATGAGGTTGGGGCTTTTTCCCCCACTATACCTCCGACGTGAGAATCAATAATCGATTTTTGAGTAGGAGAATAGTATAATGCGAATTTAAATGTTTCGGGTTTCAAGAAGAACAAACGTTTCTCACATTTGAGGTATTTATAGGCACCTGTCGATATGCGTGCGTGTGCCACGTGTCCCACGTAAGACTTCTCACTTCCCCTACATTCTGGTAGAGTGACCCCCACTCCTCAAGTGGTTGCTTGTACCTACATTTGCCACCGAGCGATTCCTGTCTAGCACATTGTCATTTAAGTGATTGAGTGTGGTGTTGGACCCATAGTGAGAGACGACCTGCGTTGACGTAGAAGGTTTCAGGTAGGTGGACGGCCTCATGGGGGTAGACGCCCTAAGGGGGTCGACGGCTTCATCGGTGATGGTGGTAGAAGCCTCATGGGGGTTCGATTGCCTCATGGGGTAGACGCCTCACGGGGGTGGACGGCCTCATAGTGGTAAAATTTCACGGGTGTCGACAACCTCATGGGAGTAGACGACCTTATAGTGGTAGATGCCTCATGGGGGTCGACAGCCTCGTGGGGGTAGACGACCTCATAATGTTAGACGGCGTCATCGGGGTTGACGGTTCCATGGGGATAAACGACCTTATAGTGATAGAAGGCTTCATGGGGTCGATGGCCTTAGAATGGTAGACGCCTCACGGGGTTGACGGACTCATGAGAGTAGACGCTTCATGGGGTCGACGGCCTCACGGGGGTAGACGACTCACAGTGGAAGACGCCTCATGAGGGTCGACGATTTTATGGGGATAGACGACTTCATAGTGTTAGATGGTCTCATCGGGGTCGACGACTCATAGGGATAGACAACCTCATCGTGGTAGACGTCTCATAGGAGTCGACCACCTTACGTGGTAGACGGCCTATGTGAATGTAAATGGCCTCATGGTGGTGCTCTACATGGAGTTGATATCAAGTGATTCTCACCTCGTTGACCATCTTGAATAATTATTGATGTCATCCTGTATCCCAACTATCCCTTATCGATGTTCATCGACATAGGATAGCATCTTCATTTCTTCCGGGTTGTTTAAAGTTTTTTTTTTCGAAATTTTTATCATCTTCATTCTCCTTCGAGGTAATTTCATCCCCTGATTCCTTCATCTCAATTTTTTTTGTTGTATACATGACATTCATTTCTTCATCATTCGATGAAAGTGAAAACGATGGGGTGTATAAATCAACTCGTAAGTTGACCGTCGACAAGCGTCGACCTAGCTGGTCAACGACCAGCCAAACGGTCGACGAGTTTTTGGCTCATCGACCGACCATCCCGACACTATCACTCGAGATGATCAAGTTTTTAATGATTCCGTTAGTCTATTCAATTCAGCTGAGATTTATGCCTTCCAACCAAGTTCTTCTAAAAGACACATTGGTTCGACTAAGTCCTTAAACCAAAATATAGAGATAGAGTGCGATGCCGCTGTCATGTGATTTTGAGTTTTAAGCATTTTTGGTTTTGAGGACTCATCACCAGCCCATAGAGCGATTTTGAACTATTCAATTTCTTAACTTAGTTGCTCACCGCTATGTGTCAAGCAATCTTGGGTTGTCGAATGCAGGGTCCAGTGATTTTGAGCCTTAATCACTTTTGATTTTAAAAACTCACCACCAGCCTTTAGAGTGATTTCGAGCTTGCCAATTTATTGACTTTTTTGCTTACCGCTATGCGTCGAGCTATGTTGAATGTCGGGTCTGGTGATTTCGAGTCTTAACCATTTTGGGTTTTGAAAATTCATCACCATCCCTTAACGATTTTGAGCTAGTCAGTTTCTTAACTATTTTGCTCACTGCTATGCGTCGAACTATTTTGGATCTTCGAGGGCAGGGTCGGGTGATTCGAGCCTCGACCATTTTAAGTTTAAAAAATTCACCACCAGTCCTTAACGATTTTGAGCTAGTCAATTTCTTAACCTTTTTGCTCACTGCTATGCGTCGAGCTATTTTGGATAGTCGAGGTCAGGGTCAGGTGATTTTGAGCCTTAACCATTTTAGGTTTTGAAAACTCGCTATCAGCCCTTAGCGATTTTGAACTAGTCAGTTTCTTGACTTTTTTGCTCACTACTGTGCGTCGAGCTATTTTGGATTGTCAAGGACATGGTCAGGTGATTTTGAGACTTAACCCATTTTCGATTTTGAAAACTCACCACCAGTCCTTAGTGATTTTGAGCTGGTCAATTTCTTGACTTTTTTGCTCACCGTTGAGCTATTTTGGATCGTCGAGGGCAGGGTCAGATGATTTTAAGCCTTAACCATTTTCGATTTTGAAAACTCACCACCAGCCCTTAACAATTTTGAGCTAGTCAATTTCTTGACTTTTTTACTCGCGTCCGCTATTTTAAATTGTTGAGGGTAGGTCGGGTGATTTTGAGCCTTAACCATTTTCGATTTTGAAAACTCACCACCAGCTTTTAGCGATTTTGAGTTAGTTAATTTCTTGACTTTTTTGTTCACCACTATGCATTGAGCTATTTTAGACCGTCGAGGGCAGGGTCAAGTGATTTTGAGCATTAATATTTTCGATTCTGAAAACTTACCACCAATTTTTGGCGATTTTTAGCCAGTCAATTTCTTGACTTTTTCGCTCATCACCATATGCCAAGCTATTCTGGAGGCAATGAGGGAGGTTTGTAGTCTTCGTTTCAATCAATCATAGACCTAGATCTCATAACAGAATTTAACTTATCAAGATTTGGGGACTCAGTAGGCGCACCGGAACATCCCGCTAGGCTGGCCTTTCTTTAGCTCCCTCATCATCTACCGCCATTAAGCTTTTCATTACACAATTTTCAATCAAGTGCGCCTGTAGCATGCATTACATAATGAAAATCCTAACTACAATATTTACAAATGGTCATTACATTAGAAAAAGAAAAAATAAAAACTCCCCTATCGACTATATTTACAAGAAAGTCTTATGCTGCTCGAATTTCCTGCTCGTTTGTCTACTAATAGTATTTCTTGAAGTGCTTAATTCTCCTCCTTGGAGGCTCAAGGTCTAGTATCATCACCGGTGGTGATCCCTTCGCCCGGATATTGTCTGTTTAACACTTTCTCGAAGATTTTTGATCGCCCATCACACATCCCACACATCCACTGGTTGGGAATTTCATCACTTGGTGGTAAGTAGAGGGAATAACTCTCGCAGCATTCAGCACGGGTCAACTATAGATTGCATTATAAGTCATGGGGGTCTTGACAATAAAAAAGTTATTTAAGATCACCACATTTATAGGGTAGGTACCCAACGTCATTGGTAGCTCTACGACTCCTTCTGGTATCACGATGGCTCCTCCAAATCTTAGAAGGGGGTAGACACCGATTTCAACCTTTCCAAAGAAATTTTTAATCCTTCAAATGCTTCCCAAGAGAGAACGTTTGTTGCACTTCCGCCATCGTCCAATACCCTTTTGACATCATAGTCCGCTATGTCGTCGACTATCACCAAGTCATCATCATGGCGGGTTACCATGCCTATTAAATCTTCTACACTAAAAGTGATGCTTTGATTGAATCTAGCATTTTTTTGGATAGAACAGACCCTAGCTATGCGTGCACAGCTCTTTCTAGCGGAGTTCGAGTCTCCCCCGCTGTGATTCCTCCAATAATCACATTTATAACACCGGTCTTAGGCGGTGATTGATCCTTGACCTTTTGCTTGCCTCGATCATTCATTGCATACTTAGTTTGAAAACCCCGCTTCAAAAGGCGCTCAATCTCCTCTTTCAAATGGATACACTCTTCTGTTTCGTGTCTGTGGTTTTTATGGAAATGGCAATACTTGCTCTCATCCCTCTTGCTGGCTGATGCTGCCTTGACCTCGGCCATTCGAGCTCTTTCATGTCTCGAATTTCCATCAATATCTTGTCCCGGTGGAGTATTTAAAGGGATGAAGGCTTTGACCTCCTCTCGCATTTGCTTGACTGACTAATCCTGAGTATACTCTATGTTTATGCGCTCATTCCTTAGCTTGTCGTTGTCTTGGGTTTTCGTACGTCACCTGACTTTTTCTTGTGACTTTCTATCTCCCATCCCTCTCTGTTTCCTCTGCGTCAATGTACTCGTCACCCTTTTTTAAGAGGTCATGCATCGACTCTGGAGGATTTTTGGAGAGTGATATCAACATCTTTAGCCTTTTGGTAAAGGAACAACAAAACTTTTGGGCGCAAAAGGGTCTTCCTCCGAACCATTTGCCTACGCCTGTCATTCTTTTTAGTTAATGCATTATATATCTTTTGTGTTATCATCTCCTCTATCTTTCTTTCCAAGTTTGCCACAGGTTGGGAAACCCGTGGAACACAAACCCTGAAGCTCCCATGTCTCCTATTGTTGGCTGAGTAATAGGCGGGGTAACCTTTTGCGCCACCTGAGGTGGTTGCTCATGTATTGCCTCCGACGAATTCTGTAGTGGGGCTGCCATTTTCTGTGTTTGACTCTGTAAGAGGGTCATCATGGCTGTCAATTGTGTTTCCAAGGCACTAAATTGGCTCTGTGTTACGTACTGCGATGGCTGGGCGGGTCGTGACCCCCTGCGATAGATTCCGACTCCATCTCTGCTACATTTCCTACCATACGCGTTTCACTCCTAGTCCGTCTCCTTAACATAGTTTTCTTGTAAAATGGTTTTCCACGGACGACGCCATGAAATCGTTGTGAGATAGAACTCCGTGTTCACCTTGATGGATGCGGTGTTCCGACTACTCCAGTCAGCGGTTGCTACCTGTAAAATGAGGTCGAGACTTTTTCCCCTGTTGTACCTCTGGCGTGAGAATCGGTAATCAATTTTGAGTAGGAGAATAGTATAATGCGAATTTAAACAGTTCGGATTTCAAGAAGAACAAACATTTCTCACCTTGAAAGTATTTATAGGCAACTATTGATATGTGTGCGTTTGACGGTTGCTGGTGCCATGTGTCCCACATAAGCCTCCACACTTCTCCCACGTTCTGGTAGAGTGACCCCCACTCCTCAAATGGTTGGTTGTACCCACGTTTGCAGTTGGGCGGTTCTTGTCTAACACATTGTCATTTATGTGATTGAGTGTGGTGTTTGACCCATAGTGGTAGACAGCCTATGTAGACGTAGAGAGTTTCAGGGGGATCGATGGCCTCATAGTGGTAGACGCCTCATGAAGGTCGAAGACCTCATAGTGGTAGGTGCCTCACGAGGGTCGACGGCTCATGGGGGTAGATAATCTCATAATGTTAGACGGCCTCATGGAGGTCGACGCCTCACGGGGTCGACGACCTTATGGGGGTAGACGACCTCATAATGGTAGACGCCTCATTGGGGTCGACAACCTCACGTGGATCGACACCTCATGGGGGTAGACGGCCTCATATAGGCAGACGACCTCATAGTGGTAGACGCCTCATGGGGGTCGACGACATCATGGGGTCAACGGCCTCATATGGGTAGACGGCCTCATAGTGGTAGACGCCTCATGGAGGTATACGGTCTTACAGTGGTAGAAGGCGAGGGCCTAATGGTGGTGCTCTACATGGAGTGGATATCAAGTAGTTCTCACCTCACTTGTTATCTTGAATAATTATTAATATCATCTTGTATTATCACAGATGAAGACTCATCAATAATGGGTATTACGGAACGCACGTTACCCATGGGATCAATCTTCATGCAGCAAATGAGTATCATACTGTGCCGAAAACCAGAAGGAGATTATCAATGGAACGCAATCCATTTTTCTGCGTACATATCACGGATACATTAGTGCATGCCATTTTTTTGCGTACATTCAAATCATAATGTCTGTAATACAGAATTTTTATACATTAATACAATCCAATTTTTTTGCGTACATTTCAATTTGTAATGCAGAGTTTTTATTTTTTTTTTACAAAACAGGATTCAGGAGATGTTTTGCAAGACGATGAAATTTACACAAGTATGTAAATAACTAAATTCGAAAACTCAGTTATCAGTTGAAAACATTGTAGATAATCAATAAGTGAACAAGTACACGGTGCCGTGATGAACAATAATCTGTAATATCATATTCGAATTCGTTTAATCCATCCAAAAAAGAAAAAATTAAAATAATTATCGTGAAGAATGTAGAATATTATCCCGGCAGTCGGAGTTTTCAAAAGATGGCAGATTGCAGTTGAATGAGGATGAATTTTCACACATTCAAAATTGTATGATATGGTTCAAATATTTTTCAATCATTGTAAATGCACCAGGTGAGGAAATGCCATCCTTGATTTAAGCACATTCAATAACGTCACTTACATCTTTCAATTTAGGAAAATTCGTTTAACAATATAAATAAGTATTAAAATATGTAAAGTGTAGTAATTTTTAAAAATAAATTATTTTATTGTAAAATCTGAAATATTATATGTTTCATATACATTCCCAAGTTTTTCTATACTTTCTAATTTTTTCTACATCTACTTTTCTTAATTTTCTTTAAACCACGTGAAGTGGCGAGTTTTAGTAATAAAAAGAATATATTAACTTAGCTCGAGATAAAAAAAAATTAATAATAATAATTTATCCATTTTAAAACGGTAAATAAAAAAAAAACTCAAAAAATGAGTATGTTTTATCTTGCTCCAGATAATTAGAATTTCGATAACTATAAATGAAATGTTTATAGGGCTCGTTGTCTGAATCATACTCATTTGTCGAAGTAAAACGATTGGTCCATTGAAAATAGTCTTATGTCATCGATCTTCCTCAGATAGAATAATGTCCTCTTAACTCTTGACTACTGCATGCAATACATTTGTACATGATTTACTCAGTGAAAAGTGTATTTTCTTTCTCGTTGTGTAGTCTTCAAGATCCATACAGTTTGATATCATCCTAAATTTTCCCTTTTACCTTAATCTCATTTCCTTGGTTAAACGAAGGATGATAACTCTGTCTTTGTCGAATATCGATGGCTCTTAAAGTGATTAACAATGATCTGTTTAATCGATATATCTTCCCAAATCCCAATTGCCAAACGTGCATATTTGACCTAAATGTGTTTGGAAAGATAGTCTTCATTTTTTGGAAGTAAAACAAGTTTCATTCAACACGCCGTGAATGAAAATCGGAATACAATCAACCCAATATGGGGACGAATATTAAAGAAAATGAAAAATTATACGAGCTACAGGCTTGGAGAGCTAGCTCAATAGTCAATACAATTCATCTCTCCAAGTGGTCGTTTAAATTTGGAATTAACAAACCATATGGCTTCTTAACATTTGACCCACATGGTTGGTGTGAACAAACAATCAAGCTACTAAATCGAACAAAAAATCATTGGTTCAGGTTCATGTGGTTTTGAATCCAATGGATCATATTAGAAATGGCTCGATTTTGAAGTTCAATTGTTAAAAATGGTTTAAAACCGCCAAATATACTAATTTTTATAGAAGAAGTTGTGTACATATTTTTTTTTGTATAAAAGGAAAAATAAAAAATTGGATGAAAGGCGTTTCTACACTTCTTTTAATTTTATTTTTAAGCAGCTAGCAACAAGTTGATCACTTTTATATTACTTCAATCACTATCTTTTACTTTCAAGTATTTTGTGTTTGCATATTTTATTTTGTAGTGTTGTGTTGTGTTGTGTTACTTTTGACACGAGGTTGAATTAAAACCCTCGTGCTCAACCATTCATTCATGAGAAGAAATAGGATGAAAGGTGTTTCTACTTTCTAAACTTCTTTCAATTTTTTTTTTTTTTCTTTTGGGTAAATCATTAATAAAAAAGAAGGGAGAAAAATATCAAATTAGGGAAAATAAGGTCATTAGAATTGTACAGTTTATCGTATTAAATATCTAATACGCTGAACTAATTACGAATTCTTAGCATCATTCTTGTATGTGAATCATGTACTCGTTTTAAAAGAAATGAATTTTACCAAAAGAAGCTCGACTCTTTCTATGGATTGAACGAGCGAATGGTATTGAAGATTTAAAAATAGTAGACGAATGTGTTAAATTAAACAATAAATTTAACAACTAAAATTCAATATTGTGACATATGTACAAAATTCTTATAAAGATAAAAACAAGTGACCAATCCAAATTGACGCGAGCAATAAAATAATATTGGTCGGCTCAAATGAATAAAATATTCTAAACCCAAGTGTGGTCCGATTTCATTAATAATTTTTTGGGAGTGGAAAGTAAGAATATTCTAATTTAAGTTTATTATCATTGGTTGAAAAAAAAAAAGGAGTAAATTGCACAATGTGTCCTGAACATTTTAAGGTTTTGATGATGAGGTCCTGATTTTTTTTATTTCTAGTACTCGAGAGCCCAAACCTTACAAACATGTGCACTTGAAGTCCTTTTGTGACAGAAATTGTCAGTTTGACTGTAGGGTTAAATTTTGAATAAAATGTTTTTAATTTGTTTTAAAACAAATAAATAAAGAAAATAAAAGGAGCAAAGAAAACACTACGAAAGGCAAAAATAATAAAGAATAAGAAAATGAGGAAAAATAAAAATTGAAACACCCTCAATTTAATATAATCGGAAATTGGGTCTACATCAATGTTTGATCCACTACCACAACCCCCACAATTGAACCCGAAGCTCGACATCTTCGTCGTTGTCGAGTCACGATCGATTTGGAGAATGGTGTTGAGGCTGCGCATTGAAGGGTCCTTCACTTATTCACCATAATTGATTGTTCTTGGATAGGCAAAGTGACATAGAGGTTGTCAATATGGCGAGATGGACGAATAGGGAGAAGCTCACAATCGGCTTCGGCATCAGAGCATTGAAGCCACTGTGGAGTCTTGCCTTCATTTGGAATGTAGATCGATATTATTCCTTAAAAATGTTGTCAATAGAGTGATTTCAATGGAACTAGACCCACCGCCACCAAAATTAAATTCTCCTTGAAATTAGCGACATTCAACAAGATAAATATGTAATTTGTTTATTATTGACGAGCAGTTTTAATCCAACACTCCCCTGCCCAAAAAAAAAAAACAATAATTAATGAACATTCACGCATATTTCACTTGTTTTTTTGAAGACAAACCTACAGGTTTGCACACATAATCAATAGGTTGAGGGGATCAGCGCCAAGAATAAAATGTTAGGGAGTATTTGTGCACAAGGGCCATAAGTTAAGGACCACTTGTGCCATTTTCCTATTCTTTTATTTTTGTTCTTTTTACTTTTATTTTCTTTATTTGCTTGTTTTAACACGGCGTAATATAGTTATTTTATTTAAAAATTGACATTTTAACAATCAAACTGACGTTTTTTATCACAAAAATATGTCGAATGCGATTTGTAAGGTTTGATACCCTCGATGCTAGAAATCAAAGATTTGAGATCCTATGGTTACTACCTTAAAAGGTTCAAGAGCCCCTAGGTTCAATTTATCCAAAAATAAATCATTGGAAGGAAAAGTGGCTCAAGGAATTAAGTGAGGTGGGTGTCAACCAAATGTACTTATCATCATCCTCTATAGTCCAATCCACCGATTTCCGATTATTTTATTTTGGGTGTATTATAAATAGAATTGGATTTCACATAACCCCATCAAAACACACACAATAGGTGGGCCCGTCATGTGGGACCCACCTCATAAAAAATTCAACCCACCACATAGTGTGTGTGTTCTGAAGGGTTCTATGAAATCCTTCTTGTATACCAAGAATAATCCTTATAAATATGTTCAAATCATGCTATGGAGACACGGGTAGGTGCCCCACCTATAGGGGAGCGCCACGTCACCTTGAACCGGGCCCAAGTGACTTTGTTCAACAAGAATAATTCAACATCTCCTTAGAGTGGGGGCTGATAATGATAGGTGTCTCTTCGTCCACCGTTAATTTAATTTCCCGTTATTAAATTATTTATTAGAAAAATATAAAATTTTAGTACGAGGCAGCACCAGCCTCAGATTTAGCTCTACTAGAATAGAATACAATTATCTTACCAAAATCAATCATCATTAATTAGCAGGTTATGTCCATTTCGTAATAGGCAACTAAATATTTAATACCATTATTATAGTAAAAATATTGTTAGGAAACTGATAATATATTTTATTAAACACGATAAGTTTGTGCGGAGGACTTGACATACTGTTACTAAGTCCCCGTTTGGCTCTTATTTTTTCTTAAATTCATTTTCTTTCACTCATTCTTACAATAAAATATTTTTGCACGTGGATACACAAGTTTTCATACTTTTTAACTACACATTTCAAAAAATTAAAAAAATCATTTTTCATAAATTCTATTTTATTTTATTTTTTATACCAAACCGGGGTAAAAATATAAACATAAATTTCCAAAATTACAAATTTAGTAATAATAACTTGTTAGCCTCTATTTGGTGTAGATTAAATTAATTTTTTAGTAAATTTTGATAAAAAGTGATAAAATGAGTAGATAACAGCTACGAGTCGTACAAAATATGTGCTTAGATTTAATATTGACTTTACTGGTTTAACCCCTGTAAAGAGAAATTTAATCCGTGAAAGCCATCGCCGATTAATTGTTTCCTATATATGGTAACTGAATTTTTTCCATTCTAATAAACAAGCTGCATCTTCCTTCAATCTCACCAAGTTCAACCTTTGATTAGCCCCCAGGGGCGTAGGCGAGTTGGTAAGGCTTGAGGTGACGTGGGGAGAAATCCTCCGGCATCGCAGGTTCGAATCCTAACTCAGTGGTCGAGCCTCCGCCCTTTTGGGGTGGACGGGGCTCCGCTGGACTAGGTTCGTGTCGTGTTGGCTCTATCCCTCAGGTCCCTGCCACTCGTGCACATCCCTCAATTTACAACCCGCCTGCCCGAGGGGCCTCCGGCACAAGTGGAGGAGTTCGTCTTCGGGACTTGCTCCTTAACAAAAGTTCAACCTTAGATTAGTTAAGCGACTGGTAATCAATTACGTGAATATTCCAACATAATTTTTGATACCGAATGCTAATACCTTCAACTACATGCTCAAGGATGAGATTTCATTGTCAACAGATCTCAATTCTTCTTCTCTCTTCATGTATATGTTATCTGCAAGCTTGGATACACACGTTAGAAACACAAGGTCGAGACTTCTTCAAGGAAATAAGGAGGGAGTTTTGCACACTATGATACTCGCATCAATAAACATACGGGATATGAGAAACACAAAAGGGAAAGAACAAAGAGTTATGTATAGAATTCTAAATGAAAATTACTAAATGTATACCTTGGAAATGACACAATGAGTGAATATTTATAGGCACGGAGAAGTCGCTAAGGTTCTTCGGATGCTTGACACGTGAACCTATTCCAACAGTTCACGTGTCAAACTTAGTGATGTCACATTATAGGCATCACAAGCCTGTGGCCTTGCCCACTCTATCACAAACGAATGTGAAAGAGATATCAAATCAATCAAATTGCATATGATTCAATGATTAAGTCATAACTCGCACCAGACTTCAAGGAAGTGATCGCCTCGACCAAGGAAGATAGTGAAGAAAGTGCTAACACGACAATTTTGTTAGTCGACAACTGTGTAACCTGTCATGTAGGCAGGAGTGTTACACATTTTATTCCGTAATAATTTTGGTCACTTAACATTCTCATTGTGGGTATATTTATAAATACTTAACCCTTGTTTGACCCGTGTTTGTGGAAGAATTGTGTTTTGGAATAATGTATGTTTAAAAAATGGAAAAAGAATTGGGTTTAGGCATAAAATTATTTTATGGGAGAATATGTTGTTGAAAATGAGTTTTGAAAAAAAAGTGAGATTCACAAGCTTGACTATTTATAAATACTTATATGAGCTATTTAGCCTTGGTAAAAATTAATATTCAGATTTTAATCTAAACTCAAGTCAACAACTAATTTTAACCGTATATTTTATGTGATCCATAACGTTTCAAGCAGACATTTCATCAATTTTTTTTAGTAAAAATTAATATTCGGATTTTAATCTAAACTCAAGTCAACAACTAATTTTAACCGTATATTTTATGTGATCCATAACGTTTCAAGCAGACAGTTCATCAATTTTTTTTAAAAAAATTGATGAAAATCTAATTTTAATACATACTTGGACTTAAAAAAGATAAGAATTTTTAAGACATCCAAATTGATGAACTAACATCCGATTTAGAGAGTGTTTGGTAGACAATTAAAATTGAAAATATTACCGTTATTGAGTTTCACTCGTCTAATAAAAGTCAACAACATTGACTAATTTTTCAATTTTAATTCGATTTTAATATTTACTAAACACACTCTTATGCATATGCGCAGGCACACGTGTGCGCAGGTGCGTGCGTCTTTATATATGCAGACGGCAAGGGCAAATATTCTGAACTCTCTCTAATTAGGTAAGAAGATCCCACAACACAAGCTAGCGTTGCTCGAGGTAAGCATAATGACAAAGGTACACCCAAACACCCGTAGCGCCACCGCATCGCAGCCGCCAAAACCTTTAAATAGCAGCGATGGCGATGCCAGCAGCTCGGTGGTCCTCACCGTCTGGAAGAAATCACTCCTCTTTAACTGCGACGGTTTCACGGTGTTCGACTCCAAGGGAAACCTCGTCTTTCGAGTCGACAATTACATGGTCGGAGATAAAGGAGAAATTGTTCTTATGGACGCCTTCGGCAACTCTCTTTTCACCATCCTCCGCAAGGTATACCTATATACATATCGCGTCTCGTTTTCATTTCGCTCAGACTTATTTCTGATATATTTTGAGTGCAAAATGACAGAGATTGAGCTTGGGAGACAGCTGGTTGGTGTTCGAAGGAGAGAAAGGGGTTAATCCTAGTTACACAGTGAGAAAACAGGTGAATTTGCTGCATGGTAAATCCATGGCTCTAGTGACTCCAGGAAGCTGCAAAGAAACTATGTTATCGCAAAATAGAAGCAAAGTACTTTACGAGATTGAAGGATCGTACACGAAGCGGTGCTGTACGGTGCATGACGAAAAGCGGCGGCCAATGGCTGAGATAAAGCAGAAGGAGGCCGCCGTGAGAGGAGTTTCTTTTGGAATGGACGTTTTCCATCTCATTGTACATTCTGAATTTGATTTGGCTTTTGCCATGGCCTTAGTCATCGTCCTTGACCAGATGTTTGGATCCTCCACCTCGACACGTCGGAGTTTACTAGACTACTGTCACACAGGATAAAAGCCTATTATAGGAAGATAGTTTTGACTGTGCGTAAATAGAGTGATTTACAGATGTCTACGATTGCTTGTATTCATAACTTCCTCACCGGTATAAATATACACGAATTCCCCTATTCTCTTTCATTATATTCATTTTCCATTGCCTTTTCTAGTCCAATTCAAAACTTGTAGATCTTCTCTAATGCTATGTAGTAAACATTTAGTTGCACAAGATATGTTCTTTCGGTTATCATATACTGTTATCATAGATATCCCAAGATACTCGAATAGGGACCATTTGTTGGTGAATTGCCGAGTGGATAATGCGTAGAAACATCAGAGAATTATTGAAATCAAATATGGAAAGTGAGAAAATTAGTTTATACGATCCAGGATCTCATTCAATAGATCCAACCCATGGGGAACCACGAAAAAAGTGATGGAAGTAGTAAAAAATAATAATCTCATACAAGTCTCAAATGCTACAGAACAATACCACAAAAAAAAAAAAAAATTAATCTTGGGGAACTGAAAAATTAAATTTTCTCCTCAAGTTCTTGTTTCACAAATGACAACTAATCCTCGAAGTAATCATGAAAAAATTTGTCTACAAAAGTCTACTGTCATCACTTGACTCCATTTAGTATAAGTGAACTCTACCCTTGATGCGTTTCCGAAATGCATCAGAAAGGGACGTCTAACTTCATAAAACGTTGTCCAATCCTAGCAAATTTCACTACTGGAAGAACCCTCCTACCCTCAGGTCTTGCCGAAAGTAAGAAAGAATAGTTTTTCTTCTTTTACCGCCCACGAATTCGACTCCGCTTGAACAAAGATTCTTTTGAGCAGCGCACATAAAAGAAGAACATCTTCCTGCTTTGTCTATCCCATATGTTGCATCTTTGAAACACAATGTTCTGGCACCTACGGATTTACATTACAATCACTCAAGAACTGATTTTGTAGGTTCAGAAACTTCCTCCAAGAACTTTTGTATTTAGGAATGCCAAGCTCGAGCCATGGTTTCATATTCCCGTTAAAATGCAACACCGCCGCTGTCCTGAGGGCCTCTTCGTCATGACCATAATTAACACCCAGGCCTGATAACATCCAACTGTCATCAAGAACATAAACTAGACCCTGAAAGGTGAGCATACTTGCACTTAGTGCAGTAGTTTCAGATAATCCTCCTGTGCTCATCTGTTCTTCACGTTGTAAAAGAAAGTAATGGTCAGAAAATGGGTAGGCACACGAGCAGGAACAGTCTATAAAATCCTGATATATCAAATGATAAATCAACCAAAGTATGTACAAGTGCAGGGACCATTCGACTTATAACAGTAGAGCAAGTTAATGAATTATTTTAAAATTCTCATTTCGTTTCTTGATAAGTTATGAACCGTTCAAAGAATACAGGTTTGTTAACAACCATACAGGATTGTAGGAAGGTTTACAAGGATAAAAAATTAAGGGGCATTATTCACTACTGTGCTTAAGGCTAGACAAAAATCAATCCGAAGAGTCAAACCTATAAACCGAACCAAAACCAACTAGTTTGGACTGGATTTTTTGTTCAATTGAGTTGGGTTCGGGTTAGGAAATCAAATTTTAGGTCGGACTGAGTTGGGTTCCGAGTTATGTATTAAAACCCAATCAAACTCAATCCAACCCAATAAATTAAAAAAATATTAAAAAGAAAATTAGTACTTAAAATAAAAAATCTAAAACCTAATTATCAAAATTCTCCTCTACCTCTTGTCTCTTCTGTCTCTCATTGTTGCTCGCGCTTCGGCTTCTCGACTTGATTTTTTTGACGTGATTTTTGACTAAATACTTGGATTGAAAGAGGAGATTTAATATTGAGTTTGGATCATTTAACATTTTAAGTTTTAGGTTGAATTCACTTTATTCAATAGGTATAATATGCAGACATTTAACATGTATTTAGATTGATTTAATATGTATTTAATTTGATCATCATATATTCTATTTAACGGGTTTTACAATATTTTTAATTTATATTGTTCTATTGGAATGAAATTTAATCCCACGAACCATTGATCCAATTTCAATCGACTTAAAGCCTTTCAAATCATCATTTTTAATGTAACTGAAATTGATCCAAATTGAAATGATATCAAACTTTAAAAAAATTGTTCAAATTCAACGAAAAAGGTCCCAACCATTGGGACATTAAAAAATTGTCCAACTTGAATCAACCCAACACAAACCAATCGGAGTTTCGTCAGTTTGGATAGGGTTGGGTTTCAACCGTGAATGAGTTGCTTTCGATTTGAATTATTGTCAAACCGAACATGTTGGGTTGGGCTTGAGTTGGACTCAAAACCAATCCAACCCAACCCACACCCAGCCCTAACTGTGCTACAGGAGCTATGATCAAGAATAAATTGAAAGAATGATGTTTAGTTTTGCACTTCTTTACTTTACTCTCTTTTCTTCTTTGTTCTTTCTTCTCTCTCCTCCCCCTTTCCTGTATGTTTCTATTTATCTCAATTGCATTTGGAGCTTTTCATTTGAGAGCTATCTACTTTGTGAAATCTTGCAGCCCCTGTTAAATTGTAATATCGGAAAGTTATGCATGATATATACTGTTAGGATTCAAGCCAGCAAACTTTTAATGGGACAATGCGAAACTTATGATTGGACAGTCCCTTAACTACTTGAGCACTTAACGGTCTTTGTACTGCCCAGCAACTATCATTTCTTTTTTCTTTTATAAGCTAAACGTCAAAAATTGAAAACACATAAAGAATAACCTAAAAAAGAAACGTGAAACTGAAACAGAGATCACTTACCTCTTGCACCAACCTCTGGAATGTCTCTGTAAGATTATGTTCCCTCCATCTGGATAGATCAATAATATTTACTCCAGACATCCAAGCACAAGAATTTTCAGAGAAACTGTTCCTAGGCAAATATTTTTTCAGCTGCCCCAACTTCACCGCGCAGAACTGCACAGCACCATTCACTTTGCCACCCATGTCAAGACTCCAAAGGTCTGATAAGTCCCTTTGAGCGAGGATGTCATCATCCAGAACCACAACTTTCTTCAAAGTCGGAAATATCTTAGGAAGGAGATAATGGGAATGTGAAAATATTGATAGGTACTCCGTCTTAATCCGATAACTAGAGAGTTTATCAACTCTAAGAAAAGAAACACGAAATTCTTCAGGCAACGATAGATGCAATGGAGCCAACTTATAGTGATTATTCAACTTAAGATCTTCAATATTCAAAACCTGTACTGTGGCTTCCCGATACTTGTTTATGCAAAACCATAATTTCATAGCAAAGTAATTTTCCGTGTCTGTCAGGACATGAAAAACCTGTTTCTCACTTTCCTGAAATATGAAAGAAATCTCATGAACGACAGCGACATGAATTTCTGTACTGCCAAAAGATTTCTCTTTTAAGAAGAAAGAAGAAGAGAGTAAGGAAAGTCCATACTTCTGTATGCTGTACAGTTGAGTTGATTACAACAGATGATGCAAGTAGATTCCTGGAGAATATAACATAGTGGTGCATTTCTGGATTTAAATCCTCAGACAATGACTGCTCCAAATCAAGTGAAGATTTGAAATATTCAACGGTTAACCGCATGGATAGACAATGGAGACTCTTTGGCATGGTTTGAACTGCAAGTTGGTAGAGGAAGGCACTTTGCTTCCTGTGGAAATTAGCTTCATCCTCTGTCAGATCAACTAGTTGTCTTAATTTCTTATCAACATTATTACAGTCCACAGGACATGACTTTGCTCTGGCTATTGCTGCCTCCATCTTAGTTAGCTTCTTCTCAATCCTGGTAACATAGGCAACAGATAGATGCTTAGTCTCCAACACATTTTAGTATAATATGCAGTTAGCAATGAACAACTTATTGTAAGATGAAATGATAGCAAAATTTCACGGATTTAAGAGAAATTTTTATTTGAGAGCATTTTATTGAATAGAGTAAGAAACCACGCTTTCCTTGGGTGGGAGAGTGAAAGCACAAGCGCACAGAAGAAATCTTAATGAGTTATCTAGATCTTTCGGTAAACTTTTGCAGAGGAGGGCATATTGGGAGCAAATGACAAGAGCCACTGTCAAAACAATGTGCACAAATGAGTGGTTTTAAAAGAGATTTTAAGGGACTGGAAAATTGGTGAATTATGAAAAGCGGGACATGCAAGGAAATCATTCCCAAGGTATGCTATTAGATGTTGGGAATTATCAACCTATGGATATTCTTATTAGAGCACAAACTAGATAATAGCATATTATACCGGAATGATTTTAGACTAATCCAGAAGCAATTTTTATTTTCATATACAAGCACCTCCACCAGCCATGATCTTAGATTGATTCAGAAACACATTCAAATTTCATATATTAAAACAAACCACTATTTTTTGACATTTGATGTGTCTATATTCTAATAGAGCAAAGTGGCAACATTTAATCCTGATTCCTGTATATAGCCCAACAGTTGGTCAAAGACTCACTGTGCTCAGTCAAGTCCAACTGACATGCAATATGTAGCAATGAACCACCCAATAGGCAATAACATCTTGATTTTGCAATCTAGCCAAATCAATAAACAGTTCACGAACAGCAAAAACCAAAATATATTGCACATACATAGTTATCAAAAGAAAGAATTCAAGGCAATATGAAGCCAGAAATACAGCAGTCAAACTTGATTGGTCTATTCTTCAAATTACCATAGAATGAACTCTTTCCATGTTATTTGACTAAATAATAAAGAAACGAAACACACAAACATCATATGCTAAATTGAAGGGTGAAATTTGAACGTACTGAGGAGGAAGATCTTTATCTGTTGTAGCTTCACTAAGAACACGTTCAAAATCCTGAATATTTTGCTTCAATTTATGTGACAACTTGTCAAATGCTGGAAGTTTTGCAATGCTTGGATAATAAGCTCGAGCAACATAAAGTAAGTCCTTCATCCTCTTCACTACAGCGTCTTTCATTTTTTCCCTATGTTCTCGACGCCATAAACAGTAACTCCCATATTTTAATTCACACAGCTTTTCACTTTCGTCAGCACCTCTAAAATCCTTACCAGCATCTGTAACAGCAAGTCCATTATTCTGCAGCATAATTTATAGTTAATCACGCTTGCCAATCCAATGGCAACAATTTGGATAGCTTAGACAGTGTAGTGTCAAGAAGGGGCAAAACTTCGACAAACACGTACATTTCTATTCTGCCGTAGTTTTGGCGAGTCAGCAGGTATTGGGATGCCTGTTAACATTTTAAAGAAAATAAATTTGATGAAAGAAACCATACAAGTCATGCACTTTATAGAAAGTACTATAATACAAAGATGTGTGTGTGTGCGCGCGCGCGCGCGAGAGAGAGAAAGAGAAACTTTCAGTTAATTGAGTACTAGTACCCCACCATCAGTTTCATTTTCAGCTTCTGTGACAGAATTTTCCCCCAAATTCTGCCAAAATAAAAGAAAGTTATATGCAATCGCACGTACAAACCCATGTAGAGATTATCCATGTGATAAAAGTAGTACTTAGCCAACATGTATAGATGATTTCAACATTAGGTGAAAGCACTTAAAGCCTCCAAATCAATGGATACAATTTATTTTTACTTTTTCCTATTAAGAAGTATTTTTAAGATGCCAAAAGGCCACAATCCATATTCGCGTGGATATACAGAACAAATGCTGTACACCACCAAAAATTAAAAAGAAATAAACAACCTAGGGAAAACTTTACCTAACAATTTCATACATAAACACCCAAGCTATGCGGGGAAAAAGAATTTATTATTGATGGAAGCAAAATGGATACAGAGTATAGTCAGCTCTTAACAATGATGATCTTCTCATATTCACAGGAAATAGACTACAGATATGGGGCACAGTTTATACTCCGTACTATAGTTAAACTATCTCCATTTGATCTGATGTCATTAGCAGTCTAAAGTTGTCCATGGGCAAATAGTCAAGTACCGCTAAAGAGAAATGTTAAAATTATGAATCGTATACAATATCCACAACAAGCATTAAGAAAGAGGAGGAATCCTCTTGATTCTGTATCTTTTTGAATCTTCTACATCTAACTCTACTAATGTCCTGATATCTACCACTAAATTTACAGATGATCTTCAGAAAAAGGCATAAAAAATACGTCACTACATTTGCAACTCCAAAACCACTGCATTAGATATTCTTTTCTCTGATCTATAGATTTTCTTCTTTTCTTTTTTGGCTTCAACTTGGGGGATCACTATGGTCATTTGGAGTGATGGTGGTCGTAGCGCAGCCATTAAAGTGGATTGGGTGGAAGATACAGACAGAAATTTAAATCATATTCAGTTATGCATAATGTGACTCAGGAGAAAGTGAGGTAAAAGAATTCTCAATAAAAATTAAATAATAAGGCCTCTCCTGAAGGTTATTTACCCTCAGGAGAGTAAAAAGAATGAACAATGGATGGTTGCCTCATAAAGAGCATTACAAAGACTAGATTAAAGGCTGGATTCCTAACTTCTACTGGGAATTCTAGATCCACTGTAGCTTTTGGGTTTAATAAATTCAACGGTCGTATACTTCCATCATAATGTCTGCAAAGGATTTTCACATCAACTGTTCTTCCAGAGTCTCTAGGTCAATATTAGATGGTCCCTACGATGCATAGACACCAACACGTGCTTCCGACACGGTACATGTCAAATACGCCGATAGAGATTTTTTAAAAAAGTACACGACATGTTCATTAAATTCTTTAAAATCCTTCATTTATATAGTATAAATTTAGTTTAATATTTGTTATTAATTTTTCTTATTGAAATTTTTTAAATATGAGTATCTATTTATTATTTACTAATAATTTTGAGTTAAAAATGTATAATATTTTAGTAAAAAATGAAAAATGTTTATGGTAAAGTGTCCGATAAGTGTCAGTATCCACACGTCTACGACACATATCGAACACGGATACAGACATGCTACCATTGTTGAAGTGTTCGTGTTACAGAGGATGATCCTAACTAATAGCTACAATAGTCGACATATAGTAATGGCGTTTTCACACCTTTTGCAAGGCAAGTTAAAAGTGTTGAACATGTATGCTTTTCAGGCACTATTTTTTTAACACTCAAAGTAATGAATGTTTAGAAATAAATAAAGTCATAAACTGAATAAAAAAGCTTAGCACTTGTGACATCATAAATACCGTTATTCGCTGACCCAAAATGAGAATAAAATCAAAGTACAAAAATAAGCCTAAGCAAGAGTGAGTATAAAATAGCCCAAGTTGTTGGCTAAGCATGTATACGATAATTTTAACGAAGTCAAAATTTCCACATTTGAGGGAAACAGCTCAGAAAACAATAGAAGAGTATCATCAAAAACAAGATCCTCTCTCATTTTTGTTGTACCATATTTTACCGGTACTTGAATTCCTTTTCTTCAGCCGATATTGTGAGATAAATGCATCAACAATGGAGCATTAAAAGGCATTCAAAGTGGATCTCAATACATAACCGCCCAAGGCGTGCCTTCAGGAAAAAAAAAAAGCTTTCTCACATCACCACAATGAAATTCTGTTTTTCCTTGCTTCGAGGCAAACCTTAGGATTGTCTCTTCAACCCATTAGCCGATCCAATCTATCCATTTTCCATCCTTAGGTTATGTATACAAGTCGACTTTATTTTAGCTTGACAAAAGAATATCTTTGCACCAAAAAGGTGCACTTGTATGTATAATTTCAGCATAATGTTGTCATTAGTCTATTATGAACAAAATGCCCATAAGACGAACAAAACAGAAATGTGGATGTGAAAATGGATATGCAGCTATACTGTAATGGTGAATATAGAAACGGGAATAAAATTAACTAGTATAGGTAGCAAATGATGAATTGATGGGAGAATGACTTGTACGGTTGGGGCATATCTTGCATCTATCAAAGGAAGCTCTCTAATTCTTAAGCCATTGTTTGACCCCATTTTTCAAAACTCATTTTTCCCCAAACTCATTTTCAACCGCACATTCTCCCAATAAAATAATTTGTGCTTGTAAATCCAAATTTTTTTCCTACTTTTTAATTATACATTCTCCAAAAGAAACTAAGAATCTATTTTCAAAAAAAGGGATCAAACTGGGGCTAAGAATGGTGCAATTCCAGTGAAATGGGATAAAAGAGGTAAACCAAAATTTACATGACTTGGAGTAACTGTGAAGGATTTGATTGCATTGGATCGTCTATTAAATGTAGTGTGGGTAGAAGGAAATGGCAAAAAGGATTCATATGGATCACCCCAAATTTGTCTAGAATAAGACTAAATTTATTGTTGTCATTAGACTGATATGTTACTTGTGGATCTAGATGCCACGACTTTTAACATTTTCAAGTTATCTTTCCTTTTCAATGATAGTTCCTTTTTTCCTTTTATCTTTTTTTTTTTTTTT